>JAWNLM010000278.1:3182500-3455802 GCA_035042345.1 Drosophila fungiperda | reverse complement strand
AACGACTGCTCACTCAGTCTTTGTTTTTCCATGCAGATAATGCAGGAAAAATCTTTTGCACTTGAGCACGCAATTCGGCAGGATGTGTGTGTGGTCAGTGAACCAGTTGGACCAAAGGGCCATTGTTGCTCCATATGGTTGGGCAAGGTGCAGACTTATATGAGCTATGCAAATAATGTTTGTTTTACCACCCACAGCACAACCAAACCCTCAACTTCCCGTACGATAAGTCGGCTTTATTCCCGTACCCATATTTTTACTCATTTAATGTGCACACAAATAACTCGTGCAAATTTTTCACTTTGCTGACCAAAAGTATTTTATGCGATTTATTTTTTGTTGAAAAAATAAGCTTTTTGTGAATTTCTGTGAAAACGCATGAATTGGTGATTAAAACGCTGGGCTTACTTTTAAACCCGTTGGGGTTTAAGTGTTAAAGCGATTTTAAAACGATAAACTCCCTTTTAACCCTGCAAGGCTTGTTGTAAATGCAAATCATTTAAAAATGTTGAACCTATATGTTGAAGGTGGAAAGTTAAAGGTTGCTAGAAGTCATGCATTTGGTGTTAAGATAAATTAAAAAATTATGGTTTTCGTAGTCGAATTATATTAATTATTCAGAGTAAATTGATTTAAAATTTTAAGTGCTTCTATAGAGAGTGATTAAATTATTAAATATTTCGTTGTAGTATTGTGTTATATTCAATTATTTAATTTATAATTAAATAATTTTTTAAACTGTATTTAAATGGTCTGCTTTAATTACTGAATGGTTAAGCACCATTTGCCAGGAACGTCTGTTAAAAGTTTCTCATACAATTTAAATGCTGTTTAACATTCATTCGCATAAAGTTCTCTTGCAACGACAAGTAACCATTTAAAGCTCTTAATGCCAAACTTGAATGCCAAAATGAAATTACATTTTCATTGCTTAATTGTGGGAAACACAATTTGCGTACTCCAACTCTCTTGCATCTATCATGAGAATCTCAACAGCTGTCGTCTCTTTGACTCCACACTCTGTGCAACTCCAACTCCATCTGCTGCTTCTTCTTCTCAACTACTCCGGCATAATCGTATTTCCTGTGTACGCTGGCATATGACCCAACAGCCTTTTACTGTTCAACTTCGTCATGTTGCTCGCCATTTTTTGTTGTTGCTTTTTGATTTTTCGTCTCTGTATTTTCAATACCCGATCTTTGGCGCTGTTCACCATATTTTCTACTACCCGGTTTTTATGCACACTCATTTCGATAGTTTGCTTTTAGCTTCAATTTTTTTCTCCTTTTTTTGTTATTCTGTGCAGCTGAGCTGCAACAAAAGTCCATTATCCTTTGCTGGTGTTATCGGTAATCAATTTTCACTGGCCGCTCGGAGAGTTGAAAAAAAATCCCTTTGCCGCTGCTTCTGCTATTTTTTGTACAGCTTTTCGAAAAGCGACGTTGCACAAAAGCGAAGTCAACGAGGCAGCAGCAGCAGCAGCAACAGCAAACAGCAGCAACAGCAATAACAATGGGGATTGTTAGTTTTGAAATATGCACGACCCGGCGGCCAAAACTAACCCTGTCACCCATTACCCCATCCCCATCCCTATCCTCAACCCATACTTACACATGTGCAGCTCAACAAAAGCTGTTGAAGTGTTGTTGATTTGTTGTTGTTGCAACTGCGAGTTTTACAAGCGCATTTTGCAGCGCAATTTCCAACAACAAATAATTCAATTTCAATGTACAAACTATTTTTGCTTCAGTTGCTGCTGTTGCAGTTGCTTAGTTGTTTAGTTGTTGTTGTTGTTGCCACTCACTTACATAGTTGTTCAAGTAGTTGAAAAGTTTTTATTTTTTGCAGTTCACATTTGTGATTGGCTTTAAATTGGCTGTTCTTCGAATTAGTAGTGATGTTTCAAGAGGGGAGTGAAGAAAGATGTGGAAGTTTCAGACTATCAGTGTTGGACAAGATTTAGATTGAATGGGCAAAGAGGCAAAGCACTGCAAAAAAATATAATTAAATGCAGTTTTCTAACTAGCCAACAACCTTTTGCATTATGCAGTGTGTTGCAAACAACTTGCATCATTGCACCGTAGCAATACTGCAGGGTGAGTCCCTTTTTATAGGGCAACTGCGCAAAAAAAAAAAGTGAATTTCTATTTGATTTTGTTTTTTTTTATTTTTCTGTGGCTTTCGCTTTTCAATTAATTCTTGCGGCCGCCTCTATATTTCCCTCTCTCTTAGCTTAGCTAAGCGCGCTTTGCGGTCTTTATGTAATCCCAGGCCAAACCACACAAATGGTCTACAAAATCAATGGTAGATACTGTAACTACGGTGGTTACAATGTTTTTTTGGAAGGTGCTGCCTGGAAATCCGGCAATGCAACAAAGCTAACTAAAATACCTTAACAGAAACTGTTATTGGTCATAACCAAACCAAACCATTCATTTATATTCTATTTTAATGGTGATTTGGTAAAGATTTATAATTCTTACCGGAACCATTCAATCTCACTTACTAGCACCGGAGCCGGAACCTAAATTCGATTAGACTTGACGATTCTAACAACAAAAAAATATGCTAAAAATGCTAGAATCAAAAGTGTTTTATTTATTTACACTTTTGGACAATGCTAATTTGTGGAACTTCTCATTTCCGCTCGAGAGTAGACGGAATGCGACTTTGCTTTTAGTTGTTTTTTAACTCGTTATTTTTTGTTTTTAGATGTTTTGGCTTCCTGCTTTTGGCTCACCATTAGTTTGTAGTGTGGTTTGTGTGGGGCTTTGGCTTTCTATATGTGGGTCACTGCAGCTGACAGTGGTTCTGTTTGGACTGTTTGGTTTTAGAGAGCGATGCCAAGCCACGTGGCTATTTGGAACAATTGCGCCCTTTCTACCCCTTTCGAACCCTCCTCTCGCTGGACTGTGGACAATGTGGGTTGCAAGTGTGTCGATTAGCTAAATTGAAAATGACAGGGCGCGGTAATAAAAAAAAAAAAACAAAAAAAATAGAACTATAAACTGGAGCAGGCAGCAGGAGCAGCGGCTTATGACTGAAGATGATGCAGTTCAGTTGGAGGTGGAGTAGCCGGGATCCCAGTGAACTGGGTCAATTTTTGTTGTTTTTGCTGCTTCTGCACTCTGCGGCAGTCAGCGTATTTTTCTTTTATATGCGGCTAAAAATCTGCATTTCAATTGGTGCCACTTGACGTATGAGTAATTTTGTGCTAAGCGGCTTATGGGCTGCAAACGAGAAACCGATATGCGATTTATTTTTGGTTAACTGCACATCCAATAAACTGTGAGCGAAACGGGCATGGGGTGGAATTGGAGGGGATTGGAATGGGCAGGTTGTATTATGGCAATATGTAAATATTGACTGTGTAAAATCGAAATCGTCAAAAACGTTTCATAAAAGTTGAATGGAAAACCGATTAGAGCAGCAAATATTTAGACCAAACTAGTGCAGACAACTACAGACTACAACAAGTGTGGGCGTGTGACAGAGAGAGGGACAGAGAAAGAGAGAGGGGAATAGAGGGAGATGGGATGGAGCAAGCTGCATAGCTGGATGTGAACTGTTGTCGGTCGGTTGAAAATCACTGCGTATAAATGATGCAAGTCGATTTCATTTTCAACAGCTGTGGCTGCCCTGCTCCTATGGGTATATATATTTTTTTATATATATGTGAGACTTTGTGTCCTGCCACATAAAGCGCACAAAATGTGGCATGCTAAAGTTCACAAAACTTTTTTACTTCATCGCAGCTGCAAAAAAAATTGACAAAAATTTCGCAATAACCTATTTTTATTAGTTTTTCTTTCTGTATTGCACATAAAAGTTGGAATCTGTCGCTTAACTATATTAATTGAATGCCTTATTGGCTTCGTTACTCAGCTCCATTGCATTTATGTCGTTAGTGCATTTTGCTCCCTGCTTTCTTTTTCAAGTTTCCTCAATTTTCCATCGTCTCATCACTTCTTTATATGTTTGGCTCATCCGCAGTTGGCAAATAGCTCGGATTTTGTTTTGTCGCTTTTTGCTTTGCTTAAATGATTAAGTGTTCAATATTGGCGCTAAAAGTTTTGTGTTGGCCATAAAAGCAAATGTGGCTTTTAATTAATGCTGACACTCAATGTGCAAAATTCGAGTATCTAAATCGCTGTCATAAATTGGCAGTAAAACTTGACCGCTTAACTTTTTTGCCTGATTAATTTTGCAACCGCCTGCAGCTGTTATAAAATGTAGCCAGCAAAAAGTTGCACAGCCAACTTTGGATGCAACAGGGAACACGGCTTTCAGACCCGGACGCCGGCCAACACTTACACTCCAATGTTGTTGACATTCATTACAGCAAAAGTTGTAAGAGGAGCAAAAATATTTGTAACAGCTGAGACAAAAGCGGGCGGCAAGCAGCATCCCTCTGTATCCTGCGGGATCCTCCTTCTGCATCCTGCTCCTTCCATTTGGTCATGTTCGAGCTGCCTGACAATGGCAGCAACAGGCGCAGAACTAGCACACAGCCAGACCGGAAGCTGTATTGCAGTCTTTACCCAACTCTTTTCCTACTCGCCCCCCTGCCTCTCTCTTTTTCTCTCACTGTTACTTACTGCTTATATGATAGTCTTGTGTAAATGGGGTATCATGATTTTTTGTATTTATGCGATATCTTAATCTGTAAATCCTTGTAGCTAAAAATCTATATATATATTCTATGTATTTTTTTGTAAATCTATGTTTTTATCTATATCTATATTTATAATTATATCTATTTCAGTATCATTTATTTATTTTTGTTAAAATTGGCTTTCCATTATATGATTGTGGAATTAAACCATAAACATTAACCCTCTTTCGGACGTAATTAATTAATTCTCAAGCAAACACCTGAACATACTTCACTTCCTCGAAGTTATTGCATGTATAAATTGACTGGCAAGAAGCAGACTTCACTGACTTCATACAGACTAATTCCCATAATGTACTACTGTTTCACGAACAGCACACAACCAGCAATGAAGCTACCTTCTTCTCTGTAATCAATTAATCAGTAAATTCAATCCTTCAACACACAAGGATCTCCAATGAAGACGACACACAAGCGATTTATGGTTAATAAGCTGTAATGTCATAAATGTCTACAAGAATCAATAAATTTAATTATAGGGTATTTTCGAAACACTTCTTACTTGTTTCTCTGCTGCGTTTTCTCAGTGTCCATTTCTGTGTAGTTTGCCTCATCAACAAAACTCTTTGAAATGAGTTTTTATTAGTTTTTCTTGTTGCTCTTTTTTTATTTGTGTAGCTGTCCGTCATACATTGTTGTTGTGTGCGGGTGTGTGTGAGTGTGTGTGCGTGTTAATTAAATTTCAAATGTACAAGGGATCAAATGACACATTGCCACCGACAAAAGCTCGTAGAATTTTCAAGTTTTTGCCACTTTTTGTGGATTTTTCATTGTGCACTTGAATTGCAGACAAAACCATGGAAACAACATGTGAGTAAAAATGAAAATGTATTTAATTTCGTTTTGCATTTAAAGTGGTAGAAAAGCCAAAGATATTTTATTCGGTGCAGCGTAAAAATGTTTTTTGTCCGTGGCCAGTTCTGGTTTTAATTAAGTTTTTAACTGGCGCCCGACCAACAAATATTTCACCACATTACTAAGCACCAGGAGCAAGCAGGAGCAAGAGCTGGAGGAATACTTGGCCACGGATACGATAGCGTTATAATTTACATGAACGACTGCGCCAAAGTTTTCCTCACGGAAGCAGCTTTCGGTTTCGCTTGGCTGCGAGTCCTTTTGCTCATGCTACTGCTGCTCCTGCTGTTGACGGGAAAATTGATTAATGTGCCTTCTAAATGGCGCCAGCACGACCAGTTCAGAGAGGAGGCCTAGAAACTTGGGCAGAGAGAGAGAGAGAGGGAGAGAGAATGAGAGAGAGAGAGAGAGAGTGACACAAACTGCAATGGCTTGAAAATTGTTGCGCCAAAAGTGTCAAGTGCAGTTATCCTCAAGACTCAACGCATATGCAGCAAGGAGTCGGAGCACAGGCCATTAGATGATGCTCTCTGGAGATGGTTGATATCCTGGTTTTGTTAATAGGACAACAACAAAATAATTAACAGATTTCCTCTGTGTCCAAAATTGCAACAATGCTTTGGCTTGGAAATATGATTTGTTTAGCTCATAAATTTCATCTCGCCGCCTCGTAAAATTTCATTATGCGAAAGTGAGTTGAGTTAATGTCTTCAGGCGCAGAGACGAGGACATTGAAAAACACACACACACACACACCAAATTATGCACAACATAAACACAGAACATGAAAGAGAAACAGACACAAAGCGTTGACAGACTACGAAATGCTCTTTGGCATAATTAAACAGTAATTAGTATAATCATCACTCTTTATTATTTAATGACATTTATTTTTGCATATAATATGTTTGCTGGCTTCAATTGTTTAAGAGAGATTCATATATAATTAATCATCACACAAAATCTGAAACAGTGATTGTCTAGAAATGAGAAATGTTATTTCCAAAAACATCTGCTTATTTCAGTGAATAAAAATTTTTTCATACGCAGTTTGATATAATTATCTATATTATTTTTATTTCACACATGTCTTTAATAAATACAGGTTTCAAACTGAATTTTATATCCGATTTCGGCAAGGTTCACGAATTGGCTGTAAATACGTTTTACCATTTGGTTCCCTTAAGGTAATTTATGAACACAACTATTTAAAATTATTGTGCTAAGTTTAGTTCGATAAAGTTGCGTTTCCAGTTACGGTTGAACACCCTAATTGAATAAATAATCTTAAATAAAGAGTAACCGATTTCAGTGTGCTTTTTCGCAACCCAAAAATGTGTGCAATGACTTGAAACCAACAATGGACCAACAAATTGGCAACTCTCAACCCGTTGACAGGCTTATCTGCTTTTGTTAGTCATACTTTCAACTTTATACTTTCCATTTTCCTTTCGCTGCCAATTCGTTTCGCTGCCTTTCATAATTCATGCCAAGTGTTTGTGTATGCCAACAACAACAACAATAACAACAACAAGACCAATGTCAGCTTGACAATATAATAGAAGCTGGCTGCCATTGCAAAACGCCCCGTCGCTCCCCGAGCCCCATCCTTGTGCTATGGTTGGCAATAAATGTAAATTGTCGTAACGCGCCGTTACGTTTTACGTTACGTCTGCGAAATACGTATACGCAATTTGTTGTGACGACAGCGCAATGTGAAATTTTGCCATTTTGCAATTTGTGCTTTAAATCAACAGACGCTGGCAAGGAGCATGCTCAGAGGGGATAGGGCGGGATTAGATTGGTGTTGACTGCGTGACATTTGTTTGGTTTTCATTTTGAGAGCGCTGCATCAAAGGCTGCCATGGAAATTCAGTCAGACAACCAACTCCAAATTCCCCCCTGTCAGTCAACCGAGATGAAGTATTGCGAGGGAAATGCAAAAGGCAAGAGCCAACGCATGCCAGAGTCCAAGGGGCAGCAAGGCCAAAACAGTTGCAGTTGCAAAATGGCAAAATTGAAATATTGCACGAATTGCAATTGCAACTGCACAACTGCACTAAGCCCTCATATTAAGCGCAGCCCTTAGACATACACCACCCTACACGCCCCCTCTTTGACAGGCGCACGATGTGCAACTATTTAATAAACATCTCTCTTTCACTCTCTCAGTGTGGTTGGCTTGGCCAGAGATATCTATACAAGTTCAAACGATGCGGCAACGCTTCGTATTCGAGAATATAACTTTGATGTTTCGCCCGACTGCATTTAATAAGTCCAGGCAGAAAGTGGGCGAGTGTGAGAGAGAGAGAGAGAAAGAGAGACAGAGAGAGATAGACGGGGTAGGAGGAGAGTAATGTAACTAAACGCTTGACGAGCACTCAGCCATCGTTTAATATGCTAGGTTAAAAGGTGCAACCGTGGCAAGCAGGGGGCAGCAGCTGGTATCAACGCCCAGTTGCTCATAATGTGTGTTAAAAGTTCAACTCATTAGACAAAACCAATTACGGCGCGTACAATATATGAATATATGCATATGGGGTGAATGAGCGAATAATGAGACGTTAACCAAATCTGTTTGCCCATTGCACAGCGTTCCTTCAAGCAATCGGGCCAATTTGACCACTGATGTATCTTGAAGTTGTCTATTTCTATATAAGACACAGGGTATTTTAAATTTGATTTTAGTCTATATATTCTTGATCATCATTGATAGTCGTATTGGTTCTATCAAATATACTAAACATACCTCTTCAATTAGCTTATTTGATTCCAATTTGATTACAAAAATGCAAATATTTCAGGTGCAAAGCGTTCTTTATGGCATAATATTACCAGTAGAGAGCCGAGGCAAAATGGCTATTATAAATTAATTATTCTCGTGTTTTTAGAAACTATTCTTTTGGTTTTCGTTGCGATTTATATTTTAGGCAATTTTCCTAGTGCGATCTGCACTAATTGTATATTCTAAATTTATTTCTTTAAAGCAAAATTTTTGTTACATTTTTTTTATTCCATCGATGAAGCACACAATTGTCATCATAGGCTAACAACGCTTGGGGCAGGCGGGTTTTTTTACCGCCCTCTTTCTGGGACTGCAGCTGGCCATTTTGGGTTTGCAGCGGCGCATTTTGGGCTTGCTGCAGGTGCGTCTCTTCCGCGCTGAAGGGCAAACCATGCTCTTCTTGCGAATGGTCTTGCGACCCGATGCCATTTTTTTGATTCTTCTTCGCATGTGATCACACTCTTCGCAGTCCCTGCAAATTGTTTTGCGACTGGGCGCATCAGCGTCGTAGGAGTAAATGTAAACCGGTAACTGTTGGAAGATTGCAAAATATCATTTTATTGGATAGTTTTTGGCTTTTTCCTCCGTTTACCTCCTTGACCAAATCGACTTGACTACTCTCTGCCGACAATACAAAATCGTTGGAAACATTCTCATCAGAATCGTACATTTTGTCAAGATAAAAAGAATCGACGGAAAGAAAATCGGTGTATTAAAGTTAACTAAAATTTTAGTTTTTCAAATTTTCGTTCAATAGTGTGTGCGTTGAGTTCACCTAAAAAAATACTATTAATGTTTTTCGGCTCGGCAGCAAGGCACTAGAAAACTTGAACAATTTTCAAGGCACACTTTGTACTTCGTTAATGAAATAATATTGCTGTGACTGAGTGGCTTTGTTGAGGCGGATACTATTTGGATATATCATGTGATATTCTCTGTTAAATGAAGAGCAACTGAAGTAATATCATTTGTCTAAAGCGCATAACTGCTTATAAATTGTTGTGAAATTTATTTGCCTGATTCGATTTTTCTACACCTTTTTTTTTAACAAGCTTATGTGGATATTTGAGTAAATATGGCAATGCCTGAAAATGCTGCAAGACTTTGTTAAGGTTGGTAAACAAAAAGGCAGCCAGCTGTGCCGAGGGAAGGGCTTTTCTAAGGATGCTGCGGGAATTGGCTAAGCGCCAGCTGATTGTAGCAAGAATGGAAGGGGTATGGAAGAGCCAAAGCAGGGAGGAGCAAGGATGAAGAAAGAAGAGCAGAGCAGAGCAGTGAGAAGGTTGGCAACCAAAAACTATTTGCACTCAGTGCTCAGCAAATGGAGTCGAGGCTGTGTGCCACAAGCAGGCCATCGATTCCACCAAGTTGTTGTCAGTTGTTGTTTGTTGCCTTGTGCTACTTACCAACAATTGTAGTTGTTATTATTGTTGTTGTCGTTTTATTTACAACTTGTGAATTGTTGTCATCTGCTTGCAGCAGCAGCAACAGCAGCAACAGCAGCAGTATGTTGCCTGCCAATCTCTGCCAATCTGTTGGCCGAAACCCTCCCCTCACCCGCTTTTCATTACCAATAGCAATCATTCCGTCCCCCTTTCAACACTTTGCCTTGGTTTTACCCCTTTGCAAACAGTCAAACATCAATCAGTCTGTATTATGTAAATATTGTGCATGAAAGTTGCAACAAAAGCGCATCGAGAAATGGCCAATGCATAATATAACAAGTAGGACTGTAAAAGTCGAGTATTAACTGACTAGTAGCCTACCCTGTGCAGAATTCTTATTTAGATTTACAGCTACTTTGGTGTGCTTATTTAGGGATAATCATTTCTTTATTAATACTGTCAATATACACACAAATATGATTTTATATGCCACATTCACAAAATAGCATTTCGTTAAAATAAATATAATAGAAAAAATATTTGACTTAAAATTTACGACACTGTCGCAAAATTAAGTTTAAATATATGCACCACAAGAATCTTATCTCCTAAGAACTTCCATGCATTTTGATGGGTATTTTAAAAAAGGTCATTTCGAACCAATTCTGCTTCCGCCTCTACCCGCCTCCTGTTAGCTGCTGTCAGCTGCCAATGCCTTGACTTGCTTTGGCAAGGACTCCACTCCAGTCCGCTCCTTGTGCTCTGTTGGCGAATTAAACGATAACCAGTTTTGGCTTTCGTTGTCGCCGTCGCCGCCTTGGAGGAAAAAAAAACAACAAAACAGCAACCGAGCAAACCAAACCCATCTTTTATTTATGCGTAAAGTTGCAACAAGCTAAAAGAACAGAATACAGATCCAAAGGAGAAGTGGCGGGGCAGCAGATTGCTGCAGATTTTTGTTGCGATCTAACCTTAAAGTCCTCACAGCTGTATGCCAAAACAAATTCCGCATTCAAATCAGAATTGCAATTTGAATTTTGTTTCGTGTGAAAAGTTTTTTGGTTACTCTACAGGAGAAAATTTTGTTTTGCGTTTAAACTTTTACTGCTGACAAATGAACAAAGCGCAACCAAGAAAAAAAAAATAAAAATAAAAAAAATTGGCAGGTAGATTGGTTTTGGGGGTGCAATGGCTTGAAATGGAGATGCAACACTGAGCAGTTTGTTTAGCTGCCTGCTTGCAACTCTTTGTCGGAAAACTTTGCAACAACTTTTAGCTTGCGTTGTGTTTGTTACTCTTTTTTTCTTGTATTCGCAGGCGAAATGAAAAGAAAATCTTGGAAATTACTTTACAGCAAGTGCAACAGCAACAGCAACAAGAACAACTTGAAAGAAACGTTAATTGCAAAATAAATTGAAATGCATTAAAAGTTAAACGCGCATCTTTAAAGTTTGCGCATTAAACAATTTTATGCAATTATTATTAACATACAATTTTCAAAACATAAAGACAAACTTTTTTCTTGCGAAAATTTTTGTATTCGACTTTAAAATGCTCTCTACAGTGGTTTGGGTATGCAATGAACACTTTAATTAGCTTGCCATCCATTTGATGGTGTTCTTGTCGACTGTACAAACATCAACATTCTAACACACACATGCACACACATACACGCACACACACATACACGCACACACACAACACACATTCTAACTGGCGGATTAGAGGCAGCTGCAAACAAGACGCAGGCATGCGTAATTAAATTTACATGAATTGATATTGAATACACAACAGAAAGCATTATAAACACATCCACACACACACACACATACACAATGAGCAAGTCTACCACCCACTTCCCCCTTTAGTCCAACACATACCAGTTGTATTGTAGCATGTAATTATCGTTGCCTACTTTTCAGCGCTGCTTGAGTATCTCAGCACAAACCGTGTCGCGAATTTTCATTGTCTTATTATGCAATACCCTGTATTGAAATGACAGACTGGGATATGCTTAAGTTAAGTAAAGTTAAAAGAATATAAACAACACAGTCAATATATGTATTAAATGTATAGCTTTTTATCTGAACGAGAAGGTAAGTCAATATTCATAGTTTATTTGTCAACAGCTTGGAAACTATATTGGTGAAAACTATCAAAAATATAATTTAAGAAACCTCCCATATGCGCCATATACCATATACATATTTCTGTCAATCTAAATTAATATATTTGCTTAACTTTTCCTTCTGCAATTACTCGAAAATTTAAAACCAAAAAAATACACAGAAGAATTTTGCTGAATAGTCAGATAATTGCTTATAAATAATATGTGCACAAAATTTTTGTTACTTCCAGACAAAGCTATTTATCGAAAATAAAGTATATATAGACAATTTGAAGATATAGGGCATTCTTCAAGTCGATCAGTTTCACCTCGAGCACTTTTAATTGTTTTCGCTAACTAAGAAACAAGGCTCGACAATTTTGTTGTCTGCACTGCTGCGCTGGTATTCATTCAGTCAGCAAATTGGCAACAAACAAGTCAAAACAAATGTAACGTTTATGAGTGCTGCACATGTGACTTACTCAGACACACACACACATACACACACAAACACACACACAACACGCATGACTCGGCTCAAAAGTTCATTTGGTGAATGTAAAACTTTTCACTTTGTTTGCGTCTGATTTTCCGGGCCTGTTACAAAATACGTTTAAGTCTGCCGTGGCCCAAATGAATGTGTAATTTTCACAGTTCGCGCTTCTTCAGTTCATAATAATTAAAATTACGCTACGGCAACGATTTATTTGACATTGTTCTTGTTGCTGTTGTCATATTATTCGTTTTGTTTTTTGTGTATAATTTATCGCTGTTGTTGTGTTTCTTGTCGTGGCCCAAAAAGTTTGCCCTTGTAGTAACTTGTCTCTGACTTGGCTGCCAACTTGTTTTGGCATTCATCAAGTTGACTTCTATTTGTTGCCTGACATCTTCATGGAGCTTGGCCTTACTCTCTTTCTCTTTCTCTTTCTCTTTCTCTTTCTCTTTCTCTTTCTCTCTCTCTCTCTCTCTCTCTGTCTATCTTATCTCTGTGTTGACATGTCTGTTTTTGTCATATTTGCAAGCTGATAATTGCGCTGATGGCTTTTTTGTTGGCCATAATGAGCCCGAACGTTTGACCAACCATGAATTATTGCACAGAATTGCAACTGAAAGCAATATTTTTTATGCAGGCCAAAGATAGCGTTATAGGGCAAATGAGAGAGGGAGAAAGAAATAGAGAGAAAGAGGGACAGAGAGAGTGAGAGAATGCGTTAAGTTTTGATTAAAAAAGTTAAATGCGACATGCGAGTAAGGGAAAATAAACTTTTGTTGTACAACAGCAATAAAGCCTGCGCATATCCTGTAAATTGCGAGGCGTTGATAAACTGCATGTTTATTATTATATTAGACAGCTAGAAGAAATGTGAGGAAGAATTTTCAACACCATAAAGTATTTATTTATTTATAGGGACTAGTATAAAGTTGAAGGCTTAAAAACTCGAGAATACAACAGATTGGCTCCCACTTCCAAGCTAATCCTAGAAATTTTGATTATAATATTAAAAATATATACAAGTATGTAAGATTTACTTGATAAGCTAAGTTTCTGTTTCTATTAAAATAAGTATTATTAAATATTATTAACTGTTTGATGATAATTGAAGTGTGCAGTAAATTAAAAAATCCAATAAATATGCCGGCTACACTCTAATCATAGGTCTATTAAATGTCTGCTGTCTTATTTCAGTTATACGACTTAAGCCTCTCGTTTTTACAGGGTATTTTGTGCACACTCATAATGTGTCAGCACTTTTTGAACTGCTGCTGTGCTTGTTATTGTTGCTTTCACTCTTAACAATGTCAACATTTTGCGCTTTTATCTCTTTGTATAAAGACTGACTTTCAGTCCCGCTCCCTCACAGCTCCCTCACTTTAATGTTGACACTCACTCTATGTGTAAACATAATGCTTTTAATTTGTTTTGATTAAACGTTAGTGTTGTCGGATGACTGTCGTCTGACACGCCCACATTCAATGATTAAGCTGGAAGATCCCAAGGATATAAATATTAATATTAGCTTACACATTGCTATTTTTAGTTGACTTTTTTTTGGCCTTTTTGTGCACAAAAAAAACGCTGTTATTTGAGCAGAGGTTCAGAGGTGAGGCCAAATGTCAAGGCCAAATGCGTAAGCCAGACACTTCGGTCAAATGAAACGATAGACAGAGCTGACTGTCTGTTTGGACTCATAATTTTCTGAGTTTTGACCAACTTTGAACTTTTGGGGCCAATGGCCACATTGGGGAATGCCTTTGAACCTTATTGACTCTTCTCCACACACAGAGTGCAACACAGACACACACCGATGCTGATCAGTTTTCAGCATGTAAGACACAACAAAATGCAACTGGCCAACTTGAGGGAGTTAACTTCGTCCGCTGGGGAAGCCAACTTGCCCAAAAGCATTTTCCTGTCAAGCCTTGTTAAAGTTTTCAAATGCGTGTATAAGTTGTACTTGTGTGTGTGTGTGTAAATGCCATGGACCAACGTTAGCCTTGGCCCAAAGCAGCGCACTCTGTGTGCCAACTGCTAGCTAACTGTAAAGCGACTGTTGACGAACTGTTAATGGACTGTTAACTGTTTGCTATGGCTGTGAACCACGTGCTCATCAAGCTGCTCGCGGAGTCTGCGCATTAGCTGTTCCCAGTATTATTTGAGAAGAAGAGCACACACACACACACATACACTCACACACAGTGCGTATGATTGATAAACCAAAATAAATATTTAGCCAGACTCGCGCAATGCATAAACGTTTATTCAGCGACAGCAACAACAACAGCTGCTGTGGAAATGGTTTCAGATTTGAGTCTTTCTTTTTTTGGGTCTTCTTCATGTTTTATTTTTAGGCGTTGTCATTTGCCTAACACACTCTGCCCTTGGCAAGGGGGCGAGGGGCACGGAGCAGGCGTGGCAACTGTGTGGAAAACATCTGTAATACAAAAACTCAAACACACGCACACTCACACACACGCACACTGTCAGCGGTGACCTTGAGCAGGCTGTGAACTGTAAAAGAAAGAGCGTCATGGCCAAAATGTGCGTCGCTTGCGCTGCTTGGCTGTGTGTGTGTGTGGGTGTGTGTTATAGCTGGCTCTGCAAAAGATTAAACTTGTTGCCCAACAAAATCAGAAAAGACTATAATCCAAGTAAAACTTACCGACCGAGAATTATTCCAACGATTAATGCCATTTAGTGAAGCAAACACCTGAGCTAATTGTAAGTGTGACACTTTTACAAATAAGCCATATGAATGTAATTGGTTTTCCAGATTTCCAAAGCTCTGGCAGAGCCCAGCTGCGAGAGCCTCCTCAGCCTGATTACGGCTGTCCAATTTATTAGGTGACCTTTTCCATGCTTGGTCAATGTATAAATAAAATATGCATTAAACATTCCTTGTGAGATGTGTGCGTTTTAATATTTATTAGTTTTATAGGTGTAAACTAGGATAACCAGTAAGATATGCCTAATACATTTATGGGGAGTGGGATTACAACCTACTTATCACATTTATTATTTTAATGTTAAGATGTAGATAAAGGAAACTTCTGAGAAACTACAAAGTTGATAAATTATTAAACTTCTTTAGTCGCCGATCGGAACACTACATCATTAAGCTGCCATAGAATTAATCAGTTCTAAGATGAATAATTGTATAACAAATGTTTTTGTTTAAGAAGTTATCGCAACTAAACTTATATGTTATAAATCTAACATTTTGACAACAAATTATGAACAGTGGACTTTTATATCATATAGTTTTTTATAGAATAATAATACTAATAACTTTAACTCTTAGTTCCTGTCGATTATTAGTTAAGCGTATGCCTTGGGCATAAGTAAATATATAAATATAATTGAGTCATGTAATATGGGGTATTTATCGTAACTGTGCGTAACTCACTAACTAATAGCTCTTGGCCCAACTGCTCCCCAGGCATCAGCATCAGCAGTCAGCAGTCAGCAGCCAGCTGTCAATTAGATTTACTCAATGCCACATTGAGAACTCCAACTGCTTGTTTGACTGTTCGACTGTCCGAAATGTTCCCACTGTGGTTGCATTCATTGAATTGCAATTAAATTGTTCGGTTAGACGTTGCCAATTCTCTATCACCACTCCCCTCTCTCTCTCTCAAACTGTTAGCCATTGTTTTGTGCTGGATTTGCAGCTGTCAAAGTGACAAACATCGCCTTCTGCTGTCTATTTACAAACCCCTCCACTCGCTCTGCATTAGACTTGCCCACTTATTATGCCATTTATGCTCGAAATACCTCTCGCCTACTCTTCCACCACAAAGACTCGTGTCACGCGTCAGGTGGCGCTTTGTGTTTTGTGGAGCAGGCTGCAAGAACAGGACTCAAATTGTTGCCAGTGCTCCACATACACATAAATTGCTTTTGTCATGCTCCGTTGGCTTTTATTACGAGATCTTGGTCTTGGCCTGACATTCAACACATTTAGTTTTGCAGTCCCTAACAACTACCGACCCCATTTCTCTCTAACTGTCTAATTAGTGGGGAGCATGCAACATTTGACTGACACAACTTTGCCAAAGATGCTAACTCTATACCCTCCACACTGCGAAAAATCTTTATACCGTAAAGTGAAGTATAGTTAATTTTTATATCTCTGCTTTGATTTAAAACATTTCTAATTTTTAATTATTTATTTAACAAATTCTCAAAATAACAAACTTTTGTTTGTATCACTTTTTTGAGTGCAGAGTGCCATTGCTGCTTCAAATAGAAATGTTCAAATGTTTAAATGTTGCAAACATTTCACAGAGCTCTCAACACTCTCCATTTGCACCCTTGCCCTTTGCCACATGCCTCATGCCGCTTGCCGTATGGAAGCATCGTTTAGTGTTGCGTTCAGGTTAAATGCGCGCGAATTGTTTTTGGAACTGAAACTTTGCCATTTAACTTTTGTGTAACTAAGTCGAGAAGACTGCCAAATATTTAAGAGCAAATAAACTTTATTTTTTGAAGCTTCTTTTGTTTTTGTTTCACGTTTTAGGTTTTATTTTTATTTTTTTCTGTTTTTTTGCTTGTTTTTCTTTTATCTTTTTTTTGCTGATGCGGCACCTTTAAAAGTTGAGCATTCAGCAGTAATGAGGGGAAATGGAAAATTATTTTTCCGCAGACTCCAGGACTCCAGCAGGACTTTGCCTGTCAACTGGTTTTGTTCCTAACCCTAAACGCAACTAACGAGCACAATTTTGCCAGCTTTTGCCCCCCCTCTGTGGCACCTTAGAAATTAGCAACATTTGATGCTGCTAACCTTTTTATGTAAATTACCAAATGCCTGGCTGTGTGCCCTTTAAGCCCGCCCGCACTTGCCTTGGCCGTCCACTTGTGAAGGACACATTTGTGGTTAACTGAGCAAACATTTGAAAAGCTGAAACTAAGGACATTGCCTGTGAAAGGGCATGTGGCGTGTGGCATGTGGCATGCACGATGTACGCTGTATGCTTGAGTGTGGTCAACATTTTCGCCTACTTTCTCATCAGCCTATTTGTTTGGGTCAATTCAAATGAGCAACTTTTTCTATGTAACATTTAATTAAGTTGAGCCTAGTGGTAAGTCCCTTATAAATGCATTTCTTTTTAAATTGTATTTAAACCACAAAAATACTTTTGGCCATCCATATATGATTTCTGTTTCAGTTAAATTAACGAAAGCATAAAACAGTCAACTTAAATTTTCCGTTTGTGTTTCATTTTTTTTTTATCAATTTATGACCGCAACATATTATTTGGAAACAAATATACATTGTATTTATAGCACAACTTTCATTTATTTGCTATTTGAACTTTTGCCAATTTTGCCATTGAAATAAAAATACCTGTTTGTTTTTCTTTGTTGTTTTTTATCTTTCGCTCAATTTGTTTCTGTTGAATTCCATTAATTTCATGACCACTGAATTGAAAAATACATGTGTCTGCTAACAAACTTTTTTCCCTGTGTTTGTACTTTGGTGTGAAAATTAAAAAGTAAATATAAAATACAATAATTGAAATAACAAATTTGTTAAAACTACAATTCGACTCAAAGTTGTTCTTTCATTTGAAAAAGTGGTTTTTTGTGGAATATATTGAATATTTCTGTTTAAGCCAAATATTTCTAAAGGCCCTGCCAGAAAACATAGCCTGCCTCGGCTGACCAACAATTTATTACAATTACGTCAAAATTCATTTGGAAGCCACCAGCACAATTGTCCTGGCCGAGAGAGGGAAAAGGGATAAAGAGGCAAGCAAACAGGCAAGCAGATCATAAATTGGTAGCTGCAATGCGGCTGATAATGTTGGCCAGCAAGCGTAGCACAAAACCAACCAGAAAAACAGTGTTAGATATTTCCGAGTTGCAACTGCAACTAAATGCAAAGGCAAACTTTACTCAATTGGGTTTGCCACGGATTTTTGGTTTAGAGTGTGGGAAAAGGGACAGGTGCGGGTGCGGGGGAGGTAAAAACAACACTGCTAACTGACTGGGTCAAATGCAAATGGGTCAGCAGGGAAACCGGGAAAAATATACGGCGTAAATCACACCGAAAGTTGTGCGGCGCAGAAAGTGAAAATGCTTTAAAATATGATTACCCAAAGGAAGCAATGTGAATAAGTCAGAGAGAAATCTTGGCAGAAGAGAGGGGAAGGGAGTGCGGTAAAATGACAGCATTAGTGTTGTAATAAACACTTCCAAATTGACATGTTTATTGTGACGTGTTCACCAAAGACGTTTTCTCTAAGCCAATTCGATTATTTAGTGATTTTGTAGGAAACGCCAGCTGTGCTAAATATTGGAGAAGAAAGAAGGAGTGTGTGTGTGTGCGTGGAATGTGGGGCTGGTAAGTGTTAGGGGGGAGTGTGTATGGCTGGCAGAGTGTTTGACCAGCTTGTGTTTAGCCTAATATGGCACACAAGCATTCGCCAACGTATAATAAAATAAGATTTATTTAGTTGCTAAGCATTAACTGTTGCCCTTTGTGTAAGTTGCGATGTGCTTATGCCCGTGTGTGTGTGTGTGTGGTTTTGTGTGTGTGTGTTGGGGCAGCTAACAGGCGACCACACAGACATAAAAACTCAGATGAGTTTTCTTTTCATTAAAAGCGGATTTACGCACAGAAAGCAAAGTGTGTGTGAGAGTGAGAGAGACGAAAATAAGGGAGTTACTTGGGAGCGCACATCTTACTATACAATAAATATACACAATATACACACACAATAACACACACACACAGGCATATAGAAAATGGCACAAATCTCCTTTAGCTGAGTCAGCTTGTAGAAATTGTTTCCTTTTCTTTGCTTAACTTTTCCTCTTTTTGGTAGCCCCTTTTTGCGTTAACGAGACATCTGTGTGTGTGTGTGTCTATGTGCGTGTTCGAGACAACTGGTCAATGTTGTCACAGACGCACAGAATGTCAACATAAGATAAGCCATTCATTTTATTCATTCATTGCTCTGTGTCTCCCCACTTTAGTTTGCTTCCTCTCTCCCATTTTCTCTCCCCCATTTTATCTCTCTTTCTCTCTTTGCGGTTCTCTGTCATTCTATTTTCAGTTAACTATTCCGTAATTTAAGCCTTGTTTGCTGTCACTTGAGACGAAAATAATCGACTCTGTCACGCTGATGATGGCTTAGACTCTGGGTCCTCAAATCCCCCCAGTCCCAGCTATCCACTTTATCATTCTTTCCCTTATGTCTGCTACCCCAAACCCTCCTGTTCCAAATCATACCAATATCGCTATCGAGGCGCGCCTCTCAAATTTCATTGGCAACAAAATAAAAGTTATGGCAGTGCTTAAGGAAGTCCACAAAAAATTCGCTGTCCATATGTGTGTGTTGGCCAAGTTACAACTGTATGTGTGTGTGTGTGTGTGTGAAGAGAAGGGAGTGGCACAACTGGCAATAACTTTGCTAATTATGCTGTAAGCTTAGTTGCTTGTTATCCATTCATAACAAAGTGAAGAGCAGATAATAAGCTGGTTTCCAATTATAAAATATATGCAGCCATTTAGAAATTTAAAAAATATTCTTAAATTATTTGTACAAACAAAATTTGTAAGTAAATATGTTTAAAGATCTGTATGCAAATGTGTTAAAGACTGAATATTTTTAAAATAATAATTGTAGTTAACTTACTAAAATCCAAATTAAAAAACAAGTTGATTCGTTATGATTGTCGATTTAAGAAAGCAATAAACTTTATAAATAAAAAGCAGCTTTGATGAATGAGGTTGTCTAAAAATTTTATTACTGGTAACAGATAGATAGATTGTTAGTTATATATTGTTGACTTTATATTTTGTTACTGCTGCTTGACAGCCAAATAAATTGTGGAGAATAATTTCGAGATGCTGCACAGAATTATTGAACAAATAAAATGTGTATATTCTTGATCAGCATCACTAGCCAAGTCAGTATAGCTATGTCCATCTGCCTGGCTGTTTCCATGAGAAACTAATTCCTCAGTTGTAAAACTATCTTGTTGAAACTTGTCATATAATATAACATATTTAAGTAGCAGAGGAATAATCGATTGAATAATGAGTTATCCAACCGACGTAACTATTTAACTAACTCCTAATATTTGAAAGTTAAACTGTAACAATCAGATTGCCACAAGGTATAGCTCGCATAGGAATAATCGGTAAAAAGAGGAGTTGTTGCATGATTATCTGTTGTGCCTGTATCATAAGTTTTCCATAGCAACAATCTTTCGGTTTTTTAAATTTAAAATGAAATGAAAAATAAATGTTGACATGTTGAATCCGTTCTACAAGGGAATATAATCGTTGGCTTCTGTTACCTGTTTTATTATATTTTTTGTTGGTCATGTCGCATTGTGTGTGCTGTGGCGGCTGTGGAACAGCTTCTTTTTGTTGGCGAGCTGGCAGCAATGCATTTTTCAAACCGATGCTGACCATCAGCTACAAACCAACTCAGGACACACGAAACTTCCTGCTGCTGCTGCTCTTGTCTCCTGTCCAGTAAAACACGAAAATGTTGCACGTTGTTGAGTGTGTTGCACACACACATATATCTACACGTATGTGTGTGTGTGTGTGTGTGTGTGGATACACACATATTTATTTAGTTGCTGCCTCTGACTTTTAGACACTTTCCGGAGTTGCTGTATGTTTGAGTTGCTGATAAATGTAATTTACAGTAACAAGCGACTCAACGCCTCATGAATTTTAAGCAGCCACAAACAGGGAAATGGAGAGACCGAGATAGACAGGGAGAAGTGGGCGTGTCCATGTGAATTATTTTGTGTGATAAATGAAACACTCAATAGTAATTGTGTAAATGTTAAAGAAAACCATTTTTGCAAAAACTTTGCGTTGTAGTAGTGTTTTTTCCCACTTGCTCATTTATTGTTGAAAGCGACAATCTGGCAATCAACGTGAGCATCCTGTTGGGGCTTACCACGTTTGATATGAAGCAGGCAGCAAGCAGCAGGCAGCAGGCAACAAAGCAGCCAGGACCTGGCATGTGTATTTACAGCAGCAACGTTATGTTGCATGCACCGGCTCCTACAGAGAATGTCCTGGGCATCGATTTCACTAAAGCTGCTTTCCTTCTGTTGTTTTTGCTATTATTTTCGCGTTTATTTATTGCGCATGTTTTTATTGAATTCTTTGTGCCGACAGATGCGCTATAAATATTTATGCGCCGGACGTAGAATATTGCCGGCGTCCATGGACCTTTTCCAGAACCCCAACCGCCCCTTCTATACCCCATGACAGACAATCCCTTATCGTAACTTTATTTTAAATTGATTTCTCTTTTCGTTCATCCCTTTTTTTTATGTTTGATATACGAGCATTAATCTTTCTGTATATTACTCGAGAGGGACTCTTTCGGCTAGAAATTGGCTTGTCTGCACTTAAATTGTAATCAATTCCATTAAATTATTAACTGAAACTCCAACAAATCGTCGGGCGTTGCTAATTGTGGGCGTAGTGCTTAAGGGGAAAGTTATTATGACAGCTTACAGATAACAGCTTAGACAAAAAAAACTTTTCTCATTTCACTTGGCTTGGTCTCCTTTCGATACATATTCTGCCATTTATTCTTTATTCCTCTGTTTCTTTAGTGTCATCTGGCCAAATTTTATTGGACTCGCTTCACTGTATTGGGTGTTATTTTATATACATTCTATCTGATTATTATTGAGATTATTGTCATCATCACCGGAAATGGGAAAATAGGGAAAATATATATACATATATATATATACATGTCAATGAAATTGTTGCTGCCTGGCAAATGCAATTTGTCAGTTGGGCAAATAAATCAAGCGTGTGCTCCATGAATAAATTGCCTGCCCCATTTTAATTGCAAGGTCTGCAAATTATGTATAAACAATGTTTGATGGCAATCTATTTGAAGTGCATTTTTAAATAATATATTTAAATTTTGTGTAAATTCAAAGCTCCGACATCAATTGTACATAAGTCCGAAAATTCATTTTGCTTTATTGTCTGCCGGCAAGTATGCAATACGTTTTTACTTACATATTCAATGAAAATTAAGCTGGCACAATTGGGCTTAAACAACAGCCGCCGTTTAAAGCTGTTTTAAGCTGCACAGCTCAAAAGTATGCATCAAATTAATTGGCCAGCGCTGACAGTTAATTAATGATACACCATTAAATTCAGACTACAAAGCCGTTTAATGTTAATTGAAGCGTGTAGAGCAACTTAAGTTTAAGCTGGCACAGACAATTTGCAACGTGTGATTTATTTAAGAACCTGTTAAGTTTCAGCAGTTAACAGCTGTTAGGTGAGCCTACATAACAACCCAACTACTGTGATCAATTTGGCAAAACGGCCTTAAGCACAGACAACAACCACCGGTCATGCAATTACGTCGATCTTTTAAAGTTCGCAGCTTAAAAGTATGCTGCAAAAAAACACAAGAGTTCACTGCTAAGCGCCGTTTACTGTTAACCAAATTAGCAGCTGCTCAATGACAAAACTTTGTTTTATTTTTGTTTTTATTTTTATTTTTTTCCTGCCAAAATAACAAATTTATTTATGCAAATACGAAACGCAATTACAGTTAAGGGCAGACAACAAAACAGAAAACATACATTTTTGAATATATATATATATTAAAACGCAGATCAACTTTTAATGAGTTTACAGTTTGTGTTTTCATTTTGCTTTAACACACACAACACCAAATTTAATTTACACTCGAGTCCAGTTTTTGGATTTAATAGCACTGCTGCTGCTTTTGCTGCTTCTGCTGTCAATGGCCCCGAAGTGGGCGTGACCAACCACACCCACCGCCTCCGCATTCTATTTAGTAAAATTTCTGCGCTGTGAATGTGGTTTTGGGAAATTATTTTGTGATATTACAAGCGAAGCGCTCGCCTGGAAACTGTTCAACACATAACATTCCATATCACACACACACACACACAATAAATAGGGGGTGATGTCCTTTATGGCATTAGCCACATGAGTGAGGTCTGTCGAGTTTGGGGAGTTTTGGTTTTGGTGCCGCAGCTTGCACGCAGGTAATAATCGGATGTAACTAATTGAATAAAGCGACGCACAGGACACCACACCCACTGGACACACACACACATACACATCCATACACGCACTCGTACACACACTTGCACACACATAATTGCATGTCCTGGGATGCGCATTAGCCAAATCCGCCGAGTGATAAACACAGTTGCTGCTTTCCACTCTAAGAAAATTGGCCGGTTAATAATCTATTATAAATTAACTTTCTCAAAATCATCACCTTTTCCCAAGCGAACATTCACAAAATATATAATTAATTAATAATTCGGAGTAATGCTTATCTTTTCGATCAACACATTTCTCAAGTTTACAGACGCAGTGAACTTTGATAATAATTTTAATATATTCTCGTGATAAACTTGGATAACATTTAATTTTCAGCTTGTAATTTTTAGATGCTTTCTTGTTAAATTTCGAGAGGTGCATGCAATTTTTATTTTTAAATTAAATATATAAATATACTTTTTTATTAAATTCATTCGAGATAAAAAGTGTTAAAGCAAACATTTGACTCTTGATATTTGGAGTTTTCTTTAGTTTTATTCTTGTGACTTTGGGATATTTTTTTCAATCTTCAAAATATAATATGCATTTCATAGTTTGTATACTACTAGTGCATTTATATTTTCTCTCAGTGCAAACTGCTGCTGCTTGTTTGCTTGTCCTCTGGGCCTTCGTGTCCTGTTTTGCCTGTGTCTGGCACGGAGGATGTGCGCTGCTCAGTGCAACGAACGCACAAGCAGGATATTGCTTAATGGTCGCAGCTATTTAAATTTTAATTTTCATTTTAAATTGCCCTCCACAGAGCTGTGGAGCTTAACGTTGAGCCGTTCATTTTCTCGCATTTCCCATTGCACGACTTTTTCTCGTTTCTCGTTTCTCATTTGTCGTTACTCGTTTATTTTCATTACCCGACATTTCTACTATATTTTTATTTACCACTCAACTAATCCAGGGATCTTTTAGCAAATCACGTATCAGCTCACATTCATACATAAATATCACAAATAAACACACTTTTCCTCTACTCTCGCCTGAATTTCTACTACCTGTTTCCCCTCTTGCCGTTAGTGGCCTCAAATTGTCGCCTTAGTCGTCAACTAATTGCAATTCGACCCTTATTTTGGTCTTGGGTTTCATTCGTGATGATTAATGGGTATGTGTTTTCAGTTACAGCAACAAAAACAACAACCAACTTGGTATTTGTTATTGTTACTTCTGTATTTGGCATATAGGGCCACAATATACTCGGTGCATGCCGCAAAAGCCGTAAAGTTAATGCCGCCACTGATTGATTTGTTGTTTGACATTTGCTTGGATAATTGTTAACTTGAATGATTGGCCAAGATTTTCCCTCAACTTTAAGGCGATTTTCAATGGTGACTTGACAACACACAACGCTCAACTGACAAACAGGAAGTTCTGCGTTACAAATAACCAAAATAATTGCTCTGAATATCACAATGACACCGATTTCACTATAAACTTAAGCTACTTATGGAAAAAGAGAAAAAGACGGAACTGCAATGCCGAGGTGTGAATAAGTTGTGTCTTAAATATTATTTGTCTTAGAAGGATCTCTGAACCCATAAAGCAAGTACTTATATTAATCGTTTTAACCATTTTGGTATTTTTGAAAAATTCGACTCGAGCATTCTTTAATGTTTTTCCCTTCTCAATATCACTTTAAGCTTGACGTGAATGTGGCCGAAACCAAATCAAATCCAACTAAGTAGAAAGTCAATCAACTTCAACTAAGAACACCCAAGTTTAGGTTAAAGTCTACAGAAGCTTTTCGGCTCAATAGACTGCCTAATTATTTACGGCCTAAACCATTTAACCAGATGCCTGACCACAAACTGCAGCTGATATCTGATAAATACAACCGAAGAGAAGATTAACTAACATAATTAACATAAAAATAGATAACCGAATTTAACAGTTGATTGGCTGCTCTGACAGCTGACTGGAAAAATATGGGGATGCGCTCTGGCCTTTGCCTTCTCTCTTCCTTTCTCTCTCTCTCTTTCCCTCTCTATCTCTGTTGGAAATTACTTTTTGAAAATTGTGAAAACTGTGGCGAATATTGTTTGGCTTATGGCGCTTTGCGCTTTTCAATAATTTTCATTTTTTAACATGTATTTTTTAATACCAATTTTCGCACTCATCGCCGCCGCAACAGCAGCATTAAATATGCAACATTGGTGCAAATGTCAACTAACCACGCCTCCCATGCCACCCTGCTCCTCCCTACAAACCAACCAGCCACGCCGCCCATCAACTTTTGCCTTTGCTGTCCGCGCTTATCGCGGCAAACATATTTTTGTCAGTTTTTTGGTTCGTTTCTGTTTTTTGTTTTTGACAATATTTTAATGAAGTTTCGCTTCGCTTCGTATTTGGTGACTTTTGCCGGCGAAAAGTGTCAAATTAAAATAATCAGAACATGACAGCTACCGGCAGGCCAGGACCCGCCCCAATTGCCCCAAATCCTTGTCCGATGCCAATTCCAAAACTCCAACCGAAAAACCCACGCTGAAAATATTTAATAAAAATGGGAAAAAAATAAAAAATGAGAATAATAAGTTCCACTTCAAGTTTGTTTCATTAGCGCGAATTTCGGCGCATTTCTTGCAACTTATTTTCATGCGCTTCATTAAAGCGACAAATCCGATTAGGCCACAGCTCAAAGAACGCTCCACAACCAAAAAATAAGTTTAGCACTTGTGACCAGCTAATCCCTTCCCTACCCTCCCGTGCCCCTATCCTTGCCTCTACCTCGCTTGAAGCGACTAAAATAAATTGAAAATGAAATCGAATGTGAACCGCGACATGAACATTAGGCGGCCAGCGACTAAGCTTTCAATGTCAACCTCCAGCAAATATATATATATATATATATATATAGATATCTAGATATAAACTCGTTTCAAGCTTAAGAAGAAGAAGAACGTGCAGCAAAAGCTGAATGAATTATTGGCAAATAGACAGAAGAGCAGATTTCGAATACCCTACTCAAGTCCCAACAAAATATAAAAAAAGGTAAGTTTCTCAACTCGCCCCCAACTCTCAAACCCTCTCACTCTCCCCGCTCAGGCTGCAAACGGAAACTTGAGATTTATGAATTCTCAGAATGATTTTGCCAAGCCAAAAAAAAAAACAAAAAACAAAATATGTATGAAGAAATTTAATTATCTATATTCATTAATATTGCTGCCAGATTACAAATTGAGCACATGAAATATGGCATAAAGTTGGCTTTTATTCTATAAATGATTTAATCAGACTCTCAATTATTTTATTCGCATACATTTTATATTTGATATTAAATCAGGCAACTTTAAATAAAGGAATTAAAATATTGAATATTGTAATACAAATATTAACAGCGTCTTTTCTACAATTATTTATATTTACCTCAAAATGCTTGCAGTTTATTTCTTTTAAGGCATTTATTAAAAACTCGCACAAGTATCGCGCATGGGTCACATTCTGTTGCGGTTTGCGGGGTTTTTGGTTTGCAGTATGTTGCACGTTGCCGCTACAAGCCGCAGATGACCCTTACCCCCGCAGCTGTAGCCGATACCGCATAACGTTGCACAAGCTCAGCTTTAGCATCAACTCAAGCATAACTGTAGACATGGCTATAAAGTCGCAGATAAGCAGCAGTTGCATGCATCATGCTTGGTAATTTAATACATTTCGATGGCTTGTGTTGGGGATGGGGGTGGTTGTGGATTTTGAGCTGTGTGAGGGGTGTATAACGGGCTGATTACATTACAAAATAGTAGATAACAGTTCACCAAATATTTTTTTACTTACTTAATTAAAGAAAATATTTTATTCTCTAATGGAAAAATTACTCTTTTAATACCAGAACAGTTTTAAATAAAAAAAATATTTTAAATAAAAATGAAAAACTCAGTTTTCTATTAACCTAGTTTGAAGAGTGTAGTTTGATCAATCACCTGAATGGCAAGTGACGTTTGATGGAGGCGACGCCCAAATGTGGCAACTGTTGCTGCACAGGTTGTTCTGCCGCTGCTGTTGCAGCCGCTGCCTTGCCACATGTTTGAATGGCCCTACAAATTGCTTCCTCATTGGCCACCAATTAAAAGTAATGAAAAGTTACACGGGCCATACAAAAAGTTACGTGCTTCACCAGCCACTTGCTGCTTGCCACTTGCCACTAACATGAGCAGCATGTGCAGTAGCCATAGCTGTGGCAATGCTGTATTTGTCGGATACAGTGCGCTGAATTAACGTTCAACAACGGTAATTATGCAAATTGCAAATGGAGCGAAGCAACAAAAAACAACAACCACTAAAGTCAATGCAGTCTATGCCACACAGTATCTGCCCCATTTTCTATAGCCAATCTGTGTGTGCTAGAGCTTTGCAACCGCAAGTGTTGCCAGTAGGAAATCAAATTAGCTCGCCACACTGCACATGCAGCAGTTGAACTTCCCGAGACTGGACTCGACTTACCGGTCAGTGTAGGTAGCTGCAAGCTACACTCGTCAAAAAAAAGGGGCAGCCAGGAAAAACTAAACTAAATCATCATTTTCTCTGTGTGTGTACGTTCTTGCCACACGCACGCAGGGCGCTGCCTGTACTTGATTATGTGTGTTGGGAGTTGTGAAGTGGCCCCTTTGCCTTACCTTGTTCTGGCCACAAAATGATGACCAGGTTGAATTTGGTTTTTATGCTTTGTTCTCTGTTCCTGCCACAAATCGATTGGCAGTCTAGCATTAGTTTAAAGGGCTGCCGACTGGGGGAGAAGGAGCAGAGAGGAGGCACGGTTTGGGGTTGTGGCTGTTGCAACGTGTGACTAATTGACATTGACGACTTTTTGCCGTTTGGGCTCGCTGGAGCAACAACTCGCATTCGCATTGGGAGTCGCTTTTGCATTCACATTCCGGGCATCTTTGGGCCATAAACTTGAACCCGTTTCGCAGCGTTAGCCTCGTTGGGGACCGAGTGTAATAAACTGGCTGCCTCAGTTGCCACCAGGTTGCAGTCACTGCTGCCACCGGCAGCTAGCCAACGTTTTTATGATTCTCTTTTGCCTCTGGCACCGCCTGTGGCAATATTAAATAACGGAAACGGTTTTCGATTCGAAAAAGCATTAGAAACGGTGCCACAGGCAGCAGCTCGCTTTTTGAGGTGTTGAAAGTGGCCAGCATGTTGCCCCGCCCCTTCTCCACCCCTTCCATTAATACCCTTGACATTTGAAAATGTATATGTAGAATGAGTATATTCTAGGTCGAAACTAATCTCGAACTGTATCCACGCAATCCGTAATTTGGTAAAAATACAACCGATTTTCAAAAAAGATATATAATTTTGATCTTGGTTTTTTATCTGGCATACAGATCAAAGTTGGAAACGCGATTCTAGTTTTAAGTTCATATTACAATTGTACCTCCAACAAATATGGAAATTTTCGATCATTTTTGTATGGTTGAATCGTATGTCCTAAAATCGAACATTTCCAGGCCATAACTTTTGAAGATCGCCACTGACCGCTTAATATAATTTAAAAATTGATTTCTTTCTTACTGGCTATTTCCTTGTACAGGGTATCTGTTGGTCGTTCACTCTTCGACTCGATAGTATTTTCCAGTCTTCTCCCAATTGCTGTTTTCACTGTGGTCTTCTGACAGCCGCGCTAATTGCAAAGTGCCATAAAAATGCGCGACATGTTTGACTTTTAGGGCATAACCACAATCTCAACTAGAGAGAGAAATATGCCGATTTGTTGTTGGCAGTTGCCAGTTGCCAGTTGATAAACTGCCTCCTCAACTTCCTTCTTTCACCTGTGGAGTTTGGTGTCTTGTCATTGGCACACTTGTTGCACTCGGCTTATGTTAAATGTTCAAACGTATGACAAACTTGGCAGATTTATCCCTGTTTCTCGCCCCCCCACTTAACCCCCACCTGCCATCTCTTTTGGCCATCCCATTCGGTCTCGAGTATCACTCGCTTAATTGGCATCAAATTGCTTGAATATTTCAAACGGCAGCAGCAACCAAAAAAAAAAAAGAACGGCAGCAGCAAAGACACATCAATACAATGGGCCAATTCACTAGACCCTCTTCGTTGTCCCGTTGCCCCTTTCCCCGCCTCTGGCCTTCTCCTGATCGCTTGAACATTTTTCAAAGTCCAATGCGCGTTAACAAAAATCCTTTTGAACATGTCTGTGCTCCTAATCAAAATTCCAAAAGTCATCAAGTTGGGGCTCCACTTTGGGAGCAAGTTCTCTACACTCTCCCTATCTCTCTCTCTCCCTCCCTCTCTGTCTATCTCTCCCTCATACTCTCTCTCTCTCGCAGTCCCTCTTAATGACTACTGCATGAAATTCTTAAGCCAAGTTTTTGGCTCACAAACAACGCGCCGACGACGACGAAAAAGGAGAAATAAAAAAGGAGTTGAAATGGATTTCTTTAATTTATAATTTATTGATCTTACCGCACAATCGGAGCGAACACAATTGCTCATTAGCTGTGCATGCATTAATCAAAGTGCCGCAAGAAGTTGCCCTTTGAAGGAGGGACTGCCTCAAGGTCATGCAACAAAACTGCACTCCATGCCCCATTCTCATTTAAGATATCAACTTGCTTATTATCAACACATATGATAAGCAGTCAAAATTTGACTGCCACAGATTGAGCGGAAGTAGCACAGGAGATGGTAGAATGCAGCCACAACAACAACAACACCAACAGCAACAACCTGAAAAACCAATTTCAGTTTCACATAAAAGTCGCAACGCCCCCAAACAACGCCCCAAAGCAACTACCGACTGAACTGGCTCAGCCTCAACCTCAACCTCAATCCCAGCTCCAACTCCAACTCAATACTCATCTTCAGCCTTGTGTCCATTTCACATCTGTTTTGTGTACGCGCCCTTTGCCTGCGTATCTACGTAGCTGCAACTGCAACTGCAACAGCCATACCAAAAGTGATTAATTTTTGATATTGCTTAAGAGATTGTGCCAAACGGAGAGCTTCTGAGCTATATGTACACTGGAAAAAATTGTATGAATTTCATTACGAAAGTTGTAAGCAGTTAATTTTGATCTGTTAAAATAGTAACAGATTTTTTTTTTTTAAGAAAATATGATTAACATGCTCTAAGAGCGTTTTTGTCTATTTTATGTAAGGATAAACTGTACTTCGCTTAGTCTTTATATTTTCTCTCGGTGTACGCTTGGTCTGCCCTAAACCCGACCATTCACATGCGTCTGCAGGTGCTGCCTGGTGTCTGACTAAAGCCAGAAGCCGAAGAGTGAAGGAGTGCAGCGTCGTAGGACACAAAGGGGAAAGAAAGGAGAGTAGACGACACTGAAACAGGATACGAACTGGCCTCAGGTCTCTCTCTCTCTCTCTCTCTCTCTCTCTCTCTGTAGCTGTCTCTGTCTGTGTCTCGAGGCCTGCTCTTCTCAACTCGACTCATCTCCGCGACTGGTGAACTGCTCGACTACTCGTCTGGTCTGTCTGCCAGCTATCAATCAGCTTTTGACATTTTTAACTGGAATTTCATGAAAATTTATTCGATTTTAAATTAAAAAATGAATTAAAAAAAAAACCAATAACAAAAGAAACGCGAAGAGATATAGAGAGAAATGAGAGGAATCCGTGCAGTTAGTTAAACACTGATTTTGATCAGATTTTTAGCGAAGGGCGCCTAAAAATCTAAAAAGCAATTTCTGGAATTTACATAAAAATTGTTTAACGAGCTTTATTCTGGGTTTCTTGTTTATGACGCAACGATGAAAACAAATCAAAGTCAAATAAAGAAAAATATAAAAAAAAAAACAATTTAAATGGCAATTTAATGAACTCAAAATCCACAAAATGAATAAGCAACAACAAAAGAAATCCCTGTCCAAATTCCAATTCTGAATCCCAATCCCAAAACGTATTGGGCCATCAAAATTCATTTGCACTTTGGAGTAGCTGTCAGAGCAGAGTGAGAAGTCGACTGAAGAAGGAGTGAAACATTTTGAAGGCATTTTAAGCAGCTTAAAACATCAGATGATTGTGGCTGATTAATCAGAGTGCGAGCATTTAAGCTGGCAATCAACTCAGTCGACAGACTGTAGGCACTATGCTTGAGCCAGAGAGAGAGAGATAGTGACAGAGACAGAGAGAGAGAGAGAGAGAGAGAGAGAGGCACAGCTGTTAGTTTGCTTGCGTGTTTATTTCACCCATAAAAGTGACATTTATCAATTTCGGAACATCTCTCGAGCTGTGGAGTTGCCTGCCACACGCAGGCTTTGCTATCTCTCTCTCTCTCTCTTTCGCTTTGCCCTGTCTCTCTTCCTCTCTCTCGCGCTCACTGACACGCTTTGTTTTAGACTGTCTGCTGATAGATTTAACTTAATTGGCCGCCTTTTTTAATGTTGTGACATCAATCAACAGACACTCATTTTCTGGATTTCCTTTTATTTTTATGTGATTTTACTTGGTTTTCTATGCCTTGAAATTTAAATCACTTATTTTCGAATTTCAATCGGGTTTCTCTTGTCGTTGTTTTTCTTGTCGTTGTTGTTGCCACAAATGAAATCTAACCGTATTTCTAATTGCAATCCGTTAGCCACATAACAAGTGCCAGCCTCAAAAAAAGGGGTTTGGCGTTGAGGGAGGTGATATTTGAGCTGCTGTTTCAACCACAACACCATTAGTCGTGCAAATGGATTACACTTCCTGTGCCAGGACAAACAAAACACATGGACAACAACAATAGACTCTATCTCTGTCACCAGATACAGTAAACATTGGATACATTGTATCACTTTGCAGAGTCCTTTCGATTTGTGTCCTAGGCAAACGTACATCGAATTCGTGTCAATATTTGCATTAATTCAGTTCTCTCTCTCTCTCAGCGCCACAGCTGCCAGCTATTTTGTGTGTCCTGTGTGTGTAAATTTGGCTATTTGTGTGTGTGTGTGTGTGCATTGTGGTTGGAGTCCCGTTTCAGGCTCCGAACATCGCCTATATCCATAAAAGCGTCGAAACGACTTTTATTAGTTAACTGACCCTATTGCTAAAGTTTGCAAAACCCCAACAGAAAAAGTGGCTAAAACAATTTTTCATACATTTTGTGCCCATCAAAGTGTTTACACAAAAGTTGTGCAACATTTATTTAACAGACTCTGTGTGGGTTTGTGTGTATGTGCCACAAACACCAAAGCCATCTGCTATCAATCCATTTTTGATGATTTTTTTATGTAGAATATTTATTGTAAATATTTAAAAATGTAACTGACTGTAAGGCAGCAAAAACTTTACTACAAATGTATATATAAAAGTTCAGTTTTGGTTGAGCATATTTAACTTTGATATAACACACGAAAGTGTTTAGTTAAACATTTTCCATTTTACCACCCAGCACCCAAAAATAGATGTTTAGATAATGAGTCAAATATTTCAAAGGGTATCTTTTAGTTTTCGAATTCTTGCCTATATTTTCAACAAACTTTTGCTGCTGCTCAACTTTGTACGTTGTTGTGGTCCCTCTGTAGCACTCACCGCTCCTCACCTACTCCCTCTCCCCGTTATTATGTTGAAGTGAACTTTTAACTCTTGCAACGTTTTGTTTTTCTTTTTTTTTTCAGCCAGCTGCAAACAGTTTTCATGCATAATTTCTCATTTAATTTTTGTCGTTGTTTTAATTTATTTCAATTAGCAGACGAAATTGTGTTGCAAAAGTGACTTTTTTGCTGTTTGCATCACGACCGACACATGACACACAACAACAACGCTTACCCCTTAACCCCCCTCATTGCATTTGCAGACAACCAGACAGACAGACGGACTGACAAATATCACGCATACGACGCTTTGCTGCTGGCTGTGTCTGTGAATTGCTGTTAGTAGTTGTTGCTTTTGTTGCTGTTGCTGTTGCTGTTTTTGTTGTGTTGCTTGATTTTATGGCGCGTGACAATTGTCCACAGTTTCCTCTGCCACAAGACCGCCCGCCCATCCCTTGCCCAAGATTCATTCATTTTATTGTGCAGCAATTGCATTTAAATTTTGCCAACGCATTTGTTAATTAACGTTCAACGTTCGCAACGCTCTCAACTGGCTTGTGCTATGCTTTTGTCTGTGTTGGTGTATTGTATTGCGGACTGTGTGGCCCATGCCACTTGTTACCCCTCTCCTGCCGCACAGAGCAACTATTTAAAATGCATTGTACTATTGGCTTTTGTCATTGGCACACGTAAATCCATTGATGCATGAAACGAAAACTGCGCCCAGTATGAACACCAATTTGAAGCTCTTGGCAAAGATGCTCTAGTTACACTCAACGAAAAAATTATTGCTCAGCCATTAGAAATAACAAGCTGATGAGAAATGAAAAATAATATATCAAACTCTGAACTAAATCAGTAGAAATTTGTTCGTATTAATAAGTCAACTGTTTAAAAAATCATTTGCTTCAAAAGAAGACATCTTTGTGGTATTCGAAATACTAGACCAAATATTTCTCTTAGTGTACATAGCTAGCGGGTGTTCTGGAGAGAAAATGTTGAATATTTCAGGCAGCACACAGGAAACGGAGCTGAGCAAAGCATTTTTGACCCACTCGGAGGCAACACCATCCTCTTCCCTGCCCTCTTTCTACATGACTCGTTGAATCTTTGCTCAACAATTTGTTGGGCAGTAATCGAAATGTGTGTGTGGAATGAGAAAGTGGACGGAAGACAGGAGACAGGGGATAGAGCTGAGGATTGTCATAGGGAGAGATAGCAAGTTTTCAGCATAGTTGCATAAAATATTTTTGCATTTTGCGAGCGCAGGTAAACATGAATTTTGGACTGTCGCATAAAAAGTATCTGCAAGTGTGGCAAACACACGTGCCTCGCAATCAGCCAGGGAATCGGGCATCTTGCAACTCTGGAAATCGAGGGACCCATTTGTTTGTCCAGCCTCTGTCCAAATATTGTGCATGACGCAAGCAAAACTTGTCGGCCAGATCAAAAACTTTACTGCCAAAAATGTATGTGAGCAACACACAATGGACAGAAACACACAAAAAAGCAAAACAAAACATAAACCATTTCAAATGCGACAGACAAGACGAATAATATATGTGAATCACTATACAGATGAGGACTAAAAAGACTCCATGAGGAACAACAACAACACCATCAAGTTGGGGGGAAGTTCTGTGCTATTGTGCAAGTTGAAGTTGAGCATTCAAAATGAAATGAAATATTTTATGTTCATAATAATGACACCAACATCAGAGGCAGGCAAAAGACAAGAACAGCGCAGGGGGAGGGAGGAGTTGTAGTTGTTTCTTGGATGTATAGCAAGCGCCAAAATGTTATAAAATGGTGTTGTATATGATGAGCATGATGATGAGCCAGCCAGTCAGCCAGCCAGCCAGCCAGCCAATCATCCCCAAATGTGTGAACAGCGTTGCAATTTTATGAACTACGACTACTGCAGAGGAGAGCAACATCAACAACCAAATTCACATCTGGCGGTGGCTTCAAATTGATTCAAGTGCTCCGACAAAACGCGACGCGTCTCATAAAAAAGACATCAATTTTGACTTTGTTTGAAATATGCTTAATAAGTGTCAGTTTCTGAGCTTGCCCCAACAGATACCCTGTGTTTGAGCTGCAGGTGAAGAGCATGTCTGGCTAACAACTATTTAGCTATATTTATGAATAAAAATGTATGCTTTAAAAAAAGTGCAGAAAGAGAAGACTGCTTGCCAAATTGTCAATAAAAAACGAAGTATTAAATAAAATTATATTTGAATTTTAAACTAGATAAGTCTAAAGAAAAGTCTAAAGTTCATTCGTACAATAATTAATAAATTGAATATTAGCTAAATTTATAGCTTAGCTTAAACCAGATATATAGAAAATTGGAAAGGTCTGCTGCTCAGTGTGACATAAAGACTGCTCGTAATTGATAACACTCTTGGTCACATTTATGGCTGCAGGGTATCATAATAATGCCATAAGGCGCATCGTAAAAAACTCCGAAAATGAAGTCTTGAGTTCATTAACAAATTGATACAACAAAATGCTGTAATTATCGCGTAGAGAAACGAAGGCCAAACAGAAGCAGCAGCAGTCGAAGAAGCAGGAGAATAAGCCAAGAACACGGAGGAGGAGGAGTAAGCAGTGGCTAAGAAGATGATGAAGAATGAGCAAGAGGATGAGGAGCAGTAAGCAGTGAGCAGTAAGCAGCAGGAGGCGGAGTTGCAAGTGGAGTAGAAGCGGCAAGTTTCACATAGCTTCAAGCTATTTTCAGCAGCGTTCAGCAATTAAACACTCGTCCAGCTCTGCCTGAGAAACTGTTGCTCCACAGAAGAGAATTGTTGCCTTGTCTTGATTTGTTGTGTTGTGTTGTATTATTGTAGCTTTGTGTCCTCTCTTCTTCTTCTGCTCATTTTTTGCAGTTCAACTCTGTTTGCCATTATGGTTTATAATTATAGGCGCTGTTGAATGCTCGCTGCTCAAAGTGGGCGTCAATCTGACGTGGATTTTTTAGTGTGTGCTTAAGTATATGTTGTGTATGTGTGTGTGTGTGTGTGTGTCGGATTGTTACCGCCCACTGGGCAGCACTTGAAGTAGATTCTAAAAGATACGCGTCAGTTCAAAAATCTTGAGCTACCACATTTTAGAGTAGGGAGAAAAAATCAAAAACCCCAAGTTCCATAGAATCAAAAACTTGAGGCCAAACAACTCTTGAGTTTTCGTACTGATAAGCAACATAAAAAGCAGTAAACAGAAAACAAAAAAATGAAAATGACAAAAGGAAAAACATTAAACGGAACGAAACGGAACTGGTCGGGGTATGGGTCTGGGTCTGGGTCTGGATCTGGGTCTGGTTCTGAGTCGCTCCTCTCCTGACAAAAGTCATGTTAATGCTCAGCTAAAGCGCAAACAAATTCGATGGAAAACCGCTGGCGCTGAAAAGTGTGCGAGTGTGTGTATGAGTGTGTGTGTGTGTGTGATTCTTTCTAAGCCACATTTGAGCAGCTCAAGTGCGTGCCACAAACAAGCAACAACAACTACGTGCAGCAAAGGCAACGCCTGATTAATATTAACTGATAAGCGCGTCATTTGCCTTTGTTTGTCTCGTTGATTGTTGTGCGTTGTGTGTATTTAGTGTGTAGGCTGTTGCGCAGGCGCAAACATTTACCAGGTCATACGCCCCAACAGGCACACAGACACACTGTTACACACACCTGGCACATTCTTTATCTTTATCGCATGTTTCTTTAGTGTTTTTGTTTGTTTTTGTTTTTTTGTTGTTGATGAAACATCACGACGCATCTCCATTTGCCACGTTCAGGCAACAATTACAACCATAAAAGCGGCCATCAGCGAACCCATCAACCAACCAACCAACTAGTCATCCGACCATCCAATCATCCATACATCCATCCAAGACCTGGCCACGATCCAGGCCAAGTACCTTTTTGGCAGCCACAAAAATGATAAGCATCGTGCGCAAGTCTTAAGCGGCCAGCGGCTGTCTTTTGTCAACTTTGATTTGCTTTTGTTTTCTCTCAAGTGTATTATACCCTGCAGCCCGTAATTAAAATAATATTTATGTCGTTCATTTTGACAGGCAATGCGCAATTTTCGAGTACTCCCATTTAAGGTGCACAATTAAGCCAGAGTATCAAACATTAACAAAATGACATTGCCATTAAGAATTCCGTTGAGACTTTGACCCAGTTTCAAGCTGATTTTTTCAATGATGAATCTTAACATGCCCAACTAAGATAACAACTTATTTTTTTGGCATAGAATAGTTACAAAAAACCGCGAAAAACAAATATAAAAAATCGTTTCAAAAAATGTCTTGGAAAACTTAGCTCAGCTGAAAATATGGCTTGTACAGGGTATCTGTCCGTCAGCTGCAATTCTTTTCCCGTTATTTTTAGGCCACGTTATTTTTTGTGTACAGCGAAATTCGGTGTAAATTTGTTGAGGCGGCACGTCCTAATCAAGTTGTAGAGCAGCAACAGCAACAGTGGCAGCGGCAGCTTGGCTAAACAGTTGCTTCAGATGCAAGGTCCAGATTTGACTGCAAAGGAAGTTTGCAGCTAATGGCTTGCAGCTGCAGCAGCAGGAGGCATACACAAACACAGATACACATAATTTAGTTTCCGTTGCCTCATAAACTGCAGCAGCAACCTTTAAGTTATGTGCCCGACTCGAGGCAGACGCGAGTTCATTTTGCAATTATAGACAAGAGAGCAAAGACCTCCAACTCAAAACCCTCCCACCATCCCCTGGCCATCTCTATGACCACCCTGACCAGCCAGCCCCATCCTGTTAGTTGCACCTGCTGTGTGGCAGGCAGCCAACCGATCTTTTTAGCTGCACCACATAAATTCAGAACAGAACTTGCAGGCGGCTTGGGTGTTGCAGTGTTCAACTTCTCTGCACTGCTGCTGCTGCTGCTGCAGCAGTAATTTATGGCTTTGTGGCAGCAACAACGGAATGACTGACGGACTGCTGGACTGCTGGACTGATGTACTGACTGACGTTGCAAGTTATTTGCCTCGAGCCTGGTAGTCTCTCGCTGCCAGTTTTGGGCTTTGTTGGCATTCTTCCTGGCGTCCAAAATTGGTTGACAACGACCAAAGAGAGTGCTAGCGGGGGAAGGAGGAGTAGTAGGCGCTGTGCAAACGTACGATAAGCATCTTACAGATACTTTGGGCACGCATTGACGAGCGTGCATCCAAAAGATACTCGGCTTGGCGTTCTCTCCTCTTCGCTGCTTCGTATCTCAGCCAAAGAATCTTGAGCTGCTTGCTTGCGCGCGTGTAATTTGCGCCTTGCTGGCTGCTCTGCATACACAATGAACTGCAGTCGCCTATAAAAATACAACGCTCAGATACTTTTGTATCTTTTCTTAGCAGCCTCTGCGTCGGCAAATCCTTAACAAATGAATGAACACAGCCAAAAATTCAATTAATTTTATGATTTGGCATAAAAAATACAACATTCGTCTTACTATTTTATTGTGTATCTAATGAATGCGTTGTGTGTGCAGCCAACCACAAATTAAATTCATTTCAATAGGTTAAAGTTGAGATACATTTGCTTAACTTTATGTTTTACGTGGGCGGCGCCACATTCAAGAAAGAAAAAAAATGCTGAGCTACCTTTTTTTTGTGTTTGCCACTGGTTTTTATTTTTATTATGTTGGACCTGATTGTGGTTGAAAATATGATGAATGGCCTGGAAAATCAAATGCGTGCCGCAAAAGTTAAGAGTCAAATCCGTATACTGAACTCGAGTTCATTAAATGTTGAAAAATACAGTACATAAAATATGCAAAGGCGTGCCCAGGAAAACAGAGAGCCAGATTATCAGCAAGGGAGCTTGAGGAACTGACTTTTAATATATGATAATTAATTCATTATCGATGCTGTGACGTGAACAGACAGATAGACAGACAGACAGCCAGGCAGGGAGAATGACAGTCAGGCAGACAGACAGACTTGACTGAAGATGGGGCGTAGGACATGGCTGACAAGGATTTCACTTGCAATTAAAACGAACAAGACACAAAAATTGCACAAGCAGCCAACGAGCAACGGGCAACGGCCAAAAGCACTGGCTAACCAGGCAGGTTAAGACCCCGGGCCACTGATATATCCGTATCCCAGGTAGCCTTTCATTGATTAAAGCGCGCTCCCAGCTGTGCGCTCGACATGCACTAAAAACTGATTATCTGCATATAAGCCACTAAAAATCACCAAGTCCAAGCAGCCAGCCAACAAAAAAAAACCAACGGCAACAAAAAATAATTGCCCAGAACTGTTTAACATATCAGTAGTGCCACAAAACACAGAGAGAAAGAGAGAGAGGGAGAAAGAGAATAAGTAAGAGTGCTCTTAGTTGAGTATGATCGACTAGCAGATACCATGTAGGCAACTGAACTATGCATTTAGTCTGTGATTCTATTTCATAATGAATTTTTGACTCCTGAGTTGAAGATGGAATTAAAATTTGCCTGTGCGTCAGATTAATTCTTAAGTCACTTTGTGCTTGTTTTACAAGCTATATATGGATGAAATTCAAATATGTTTAAGACACTTATTTTACATGCTGGATTCTAAATTATAAAAAACTGGTCTGATTAGAATTATAACTAGTTTATAGAGTCGGTAATTTTGATTTTACCTATTGCGATTTTAGAATACCCATTTCAATCATTTTCAGTGATTGCTGGGTATACGAAGAGGCTGAGTTGAAGTCGAGTGAGTCTTTTATAAAAATTCACAACATGTCATTGGCAACGGCGTCGTCTTCGTCGTCGTGAGGTAGTCAGTGCCCCAGTAGTGCCTGGGAGCACCCTCAACGTCGGAACTTTGCAGTGGCTGCTGTCTGTGCGCCTTCCTGTGTGACTTTGACTGCACAGGACATGGACGTGGACATGTCAATGTCTGTCTGTCTGACTGTCTGCCAGTCTGTTCGTCTGTCTGCTTGTCTGTCTGCCTATGGCGACTCACTGATCCATATCGTTAAAAGTTAACGCTTTTGCGGCCTTAACATGGCTTTTAGCGTTAATTAACAACGAATTTTTCGAAATGCAAAATGCAACAACAGCTCACAACAGCAAACAACAAACGAACAAGTACACAGAATGTTAAGTGACAAAGAGCTGATAAGCTGACAACAACAACAGCAACAACTGCTGTAGGCAACCAACAAGATAAGCCAGCAAGTTAAATAAATATAACGGAGTAACTGAAGCATTTAAATACCAAATGGAGTCACCATTAACAGTTGCGGTTAACAGTGAGAATTGCTGAGAGAAGTGCTGTTAAGCCTTGACAGTGTAAACTATGTTAACTAAAGTTCTTCGACAGTTGTTAAAATTAATTACTTGACACAGTTGTTGTTTTTTAATATATTATGTGGTTTTATTTAAGCAAACTAAAAATTAACAAAATTGTTTAAACATTTCTTAGGGCTAACTACAAATTAGAGTTACATTACATATATACTCGGTATTTATATACACACACAGATTAGATATATACGACTGCAGTTACAGTTACAATATTACACACGAGTGAAGGCACTGGCAAAGATAGAACCACTTTGCACCGCACTTTGATGATAATCATATCTGTGATCTCTAAAAACTAAACAGCAACTTATACCTAGACTAGACCATTAATTTAACTGAGCCTTAGCTGCAATGGAAGATTAATTAAAGGAAGCACTTGGAAAGTGTTGAATTATCGGGAATTGCGAATCTTAAGCGATAATAGTTGAAAACTTAGATGAGTTTCTGTGTTGGAAGGCAAGTTCTCCATCATTAAATCTCTAGGAAGCACAACATTTTGAGTTGAATTCTATATATCTATATACAAAGAACCACACATTATTGGTTATATCGGTTAACTGTTATCGTTTATCGACACAGCATTTGTATACTTAAATATTAAATCACAGTGGCGAGATTTGTTTTCTTATTATTTCTGTATCTTTTCATTAAAGACGTTTGCCCAAAACGGTTCTGAACCGCATTCAGCGACAAGCGTTCGCCTGCAACAGCCAACAGGTCCTTCTGAGACCCTTCGATATATATCGCGTGTGGTGTAAATAGACACCAGCTTTTATCTTGGTGGGCAGAAGCTGAAATAGGGAAAGAGTTGACAGTGCAGCGAGTAGAAACGCTTCGGATCCGTCTTTAGATCGAAGCCATCTACTTTGATCACATTCCACTGGTTCTTCATGTGCGCATAGCTAAAGGACACCTGATCCTGGAACGTATCCGAGCGTATGAACTCCATGGGCTCCAAATGTGAATGGAAGTTGTCCACAACAGTCAACGGCACCTTCAGCAGATGCTCTGCAATTGACCAAAACAAAAAAGGAAACCAACGGTTAACATTATGCCTTGGTCAGGGTTATCCAGTCTGGAGGAACCTCACTCACCTATGATGAAACCCATTGTGACATCATCCGGAAAGCGTATCTTGTCGCCAATACTAATAAACTTACCGCCACCTGCTATGGGCAGCATTTTGAGTGTCAGGGCCCGACTGAGGCAGAAGCCGGCGCCGCCAGTTGCAAACCAGAAGGTTATCTTCTTATTCGTTGTCGTATTTTTCTGCAAGAAGATGAAGGAGACGCATTCAGGTTAACGGAAGAACGGTGCACTGAGAAAAGTAAAGGTATTCCTACAAGTTTAATATGTCTAACTCTTTAATCACCCTTAATCACTGAATAACTATTACTGGCTTAAGAAATCCAATTAATACTTTCGAGGCGAATCCAGAACTTAACATTTACTTTTTGTAGCATTTTTTTCTGTGTACTTTTGATTAAGGTCAACAAAGGATAAACCCGAAAAAAATCATTTTTTTTTGGCAACGGCCCAGCTAAAATGGCTTGATAAATTAAGAAACAAAAAAAAAAGAGAAAAGGAAGAAACACTTGATTAATTGACCATGTAAATGGACATGTGCGCTGAGGAAACTTAATACACAAAATCGAAAAATGCCAAAGACGAACCCCAGACTAAAAACTTGAAACTTGACAGCATTTGCTGCTACGGCTGCTCCTTCCACTACTCCTCCTTCTCGTGTCTTCTCGTGACCTAATGAAGCGTAAAGTTTGGGGCTTTCAATTAGTTCGTGGCGCTGCACAGGAAACCCGACTGAATTTAAGCCAGCTGATTCGCTACGGTTATTGGGTTCGAACTGTGTGGCATGCGGCCAGCCTACCAAACATTGCTACAAATCGCCATGCAACAGCATTCATTACGGGATCAGCTGGCGATATTTCAAATGCGCCCCAGCAAACCAAAGCAAAGCAAAGCAGCACTCCGTATTGAAATGGGAACAAGTCCGAGTGCAAGTCGAGAGCCAGCCAGATCATATCGGTTATTAATGATAGCCTGCGCTGGCAGCTGGAAGCCAAATGGCGGCATAGACAAATGGCCACAGTCAAGCGCATAAATAATGCACCCGTCCGCACTGCACAGGAGAAAGGCAGCCCGATATCGCTCGCCATCCAGCCAGCCAGACACCGCTGGGCTACTCAGTTGTTTAGTTGCCAGAGCCATAACTAATGCCACATTCACAGCTATATTCAGAGAGTCATGTAATTACGGGCATTGGAAAATTGTATATTTGCTGCACATGCAAAAACAAGCAGCAATTGTGCAACTCTGCAACCTGTCGAACATTGAATACCCTGGCAGGCAGAAGAGCTAAAATAGGTTTTTGTAATCTCTATAAATTTACTTCCTACATTCCGAAATAGATTAACCGGCATTTTAGCGCCTAGCTTTCCTCGCCTTATTATTCAGAAAGTACATTTCTAAATCTAAAGATTGTTGCTAGCCAAAAACCAATGCATTTGTTTCTTATTTTGAAGGTGGATTTTTCTAATTTAGAAAACAAATATCTCTAATTTCCTGGTTATTGTTTTCTATATGTGTAACAAAAGCAGACTTCACAACAAACCTAAAATACCCGCTTAAAGTATATTAATTAAGATTTGCACTTACGTTGTCCAAGTGTATCTCCAGCGGCGAGGATATGCTCGGCTTGCCCAGATACCAATCCACGCTGGGGCTGTACTCGTCGAGCAGTTTCACCAAACGAGGCACGTTGACATAGTTGTCATCGTCGAAGTGACAGAACCATCTGTAAGAGCAGATATAATAAAAAAAAAACACAATTTAGATTACAACTAAAATTCGACGCTAACACACTTACAAATATTTCTAAAAATAATAAATAAATAATAATAAATTATAATAACAAACAATTAATACAAAATGGAAATTACACTGGAACAATTGGCGCGCATTGCGCTGGGCGTTCCAGAGATGAATCAGTTAAATGTGGCTGTGCTGCACAGCCTGTTGGATGCGCTGATGAAGAAGTTGGCCTGTCAGCAGGATTTGGTCACAATTGAGGGATTCGAGGGCAAGTGTTTGGAGCGTTTGCTTGAGCGCTCAAAGATCTCGCCGCTGCCCTTTGATGTGGCCACAATTGTGCCCATCTCAACGGAATTGCAGAAAGTCGACGGAATTGAGAAACGTTTGGCAAGCCTTGAAAGTAAATTGGAGGCACATTTCCAGCAGATTCGCGTCTGCAACAAGGTCAACTCGAAGCAGTATCACAATCTGCTGTGGGAACAATATACGACACCTTGTGAGGATCTGTGCACCGTTTGCGATGAGGACAACAAGATTGCCTGCAGTCTGCTGCAGAATACGGATTTCATTAAAAAACTACTGCGACGCATTGCCTCGCCCATGATCGATATGATTGAGCAGACCCAAAAGGAACTCGACAAGTTCTATTCGACCCTCAAAGCGTTTCTCAGCAAAACGGAGGCACTGTTCGAGCGACTCGAGCTGGTCAATCAATGTGTGATTGAGATTGAGAAATTGCGTGAACTGGTCAATAACTACAACCTGACGTTCATTGGCACCATGGAGGAGCTGCAGGATATGCTGGACAGTAAGCTGGATAAGGTGCATATGCCGGCACTCAAGAAATATATACGCGATCGTTTCGATAACATCTACCAGCGACTATCGAAGATCGAGGATAAGGACACGTGTCCGCGTGCCGCTGGCTTCATCAACACGGATATCCGTTGCATATCCTGCGGCAACACACGCATCGGCGTCGAAGTTGGTCCTCTGAATATTGGCCCGATGCCCGATGCGACGGGCAGCAGCAAAAACCCCGCTGCCTGCTTCAAAAATATTGCCTATCGCACCATCGACAAGGAACCAACAGTGATGGCGCGCGTCCAGAATCTCGATCTCAATTTGATTGCCCATCGTTTGAATCGTCCGAATACTGGCAAGACCTGTAAGCTGCCAGATGCTAATGACACCATCTACGGAGTTCGCTACTCTTACTCCAACTAGACACCTTTCCCAGATTCTTCTTCCCCTAGCAGCAAAATCGTAATGTTCAAGCAAATAAAGCCTTAAGACTTAAGTCGAGGCCATTTTTTTACATGCCGCATAAGAAATGAACTAATTTAGATGGTAATTATCCGGAGTGCGTGTATTGTGTGTGTGTGTGTGTGTTGAGTGTGATAGCAGTGGTCAAGTCTGTGGCAGCTGCAATTGCAGTTTGCCTGGGATTAGCCTCAGTGACAAACGATCAACCATATCCGGTAGCCAACGGCGGCCTAATGATGCCATTAAAATACTGTCGAGCCTATCGAACGAACGGCATGTAGTTCCCCCTAGCAACGTTGCACGTTGCAAGTTGCAAGTTGCAAGTTGCACGTTGCAGTTGCTAAATGAAGCGATGAAGAGACAGAAAGAGAGATATAACAACTTGGTCATCAAGCTTGCCAAGGCTTTGATAGCCATTATTCATTGCCATCATAATTCAGTTCTTAACTGGTTGGGTTGTTGACTGAACAGATTAATTATTCATGGCTTTGATCTGCATGATTCTGGTTATATATATAAGAAAGTATATTATAGTACTTTTGGATCTTGTATTTAATAAATTCATTTAATTTAATTTACTGCTAACAAAGACTTTATATATATTTATATATGATGTCTATGATGGCTACAACCCATCTTTGAGATACTAGATATCTTTATAATATCCTGAATTAGTCATTTAACTTAATAAAATTACTAGTCTGATCTTTCCCTCATTGCTGCGTATTAAATATCTTTTAAGTGGATTCTCTTGTCGAAAGCATAGATTCAAATAATCCCTATAAGTATCTATTAAATCTGTTCACATATCTTAATGCCTCGCATAAGGAAGTGTATCGCAACAGCAGCTGCCCTTCTCCTCTATTAGCTCATAGAAAACAGCACTTTATTTGCTGACTCTGTCGCACCCTCCTCCCCTCTCGTATTCACCCTATTGTATATGGTGTGGAGTCCATAACTATTCAATAAAATCGAAGCGTTTGCTGGCGTCTCTTTGGGTAATTTAATATAATTTTTATTGCCCAAGTTGAGAAGAGATAAACATAGAGAGGGGGAGTGAAGGAGGGTTAGTGTATATCTCAGCTAATCGTAGCTGTGGCATTCATAAATTGTGTGTTGTTGCTGTGCTTGTTGCTGCTGATGTGGCTGCCACATGCGATACCTGTGCGAAACGGCAGCAAAGTTGTGTTTGCTGTTGTTGTTGCTTGTCGTTGCCGCATTTAGTTGCTTCGTGTCGCATAAAAATGCGCTTTTAATTTCGCTTAATTATGCGTGCCGCAATACAAACAGCCTTTTTTTCCTATTCCGCGCTCGCTCCTATCTCCCTCTCTCTCTCTCAATTAGTGCACTCCACTTCACTGTAACTCTCGCTATCTCTGTGGGGTTACCAAATTGATATCTAGCCGGCATTTTATGTGTTTTTTGCTGTCGTTTAATTAACGCGCTGTTTGCTGCCTTCTCTGTTTGACATTTTATGAAAATGAAAATGTTTTCATTTGCCCAGGCTGCAAAAGCAAAAGCAAAAGCAAAAGCAAATCAAGCAATCGATCGTTGAATATCTTTTTCTTTTCGAAACCCATCGCTGCAGCTGCAGCTGGCTGACCAAACTAGACAAAAACTAAGCCAAACAACGTTGGTGGCTTCAAAAAATGCTTCGTTTGTTTGTTTCGTATTTTTTTCTTATTTTTTTTTTGGGACCTGCTGTTTATCTGGCATCGAATTGCAGCAGCAGCAGCTGAAGGAGCCCATTTTAGAGTGTGTGTGTGTGTGTTATGACAAGTTGTGTGTGGCCATTGGCCGCGAAAATTGAGTCGCGAAACGAGTGCAAAAACTTTGCTTATGCTTAAAGCAGGAGCGAAAAAGTAGAGTATATTGATTTTGTGACCAGTTCGTTTTGTTTTTCTTTTTTTTAAAGCTCAAGACTAAACCAGGTATACTATGCTATTAGTTATACTAATATTTAGACAACTCTATATATATTTACCTATAGTAATTGTCTATATACTCGTAGGTATCCTAGTCAAAGTAGAAAAAAACAGAAATAATAGCTCCATTTACACATTCTTTCTAGGAATTATTATATATTTTTAGAAAATATATTTCATTTCAGTTTTATTTCAATTTCCGCCGAATTTAAAACTAAAGACATTTATTTTGGAAGGTCAACTACTGATGACCCAATGCAAAGATGAGGAATTGCGATAATCTAAACTAAGCTTTTTTTATTAGTCTTTTGATTACCCGATAAAAAAGCAATATGTGCTCCAGCTTTAAACTCGAATAATTTTTTAAGTGCTTTTAGCTGCACAGCAGAGGCAAAGTATAAGGACATCGTTTAAAAGTGACTGCAAATTTTAGTTGTTTGCTTTGAAGTTAGTTTATTTTGATGGCAGTTTTCCAATTACTCGAACTGATGCTGATGTTGATGCTGAATCTGATGCTGCTGTTGTTGTGGGCAGAATACGAGAGCAACATCAGCATCAGCAGCTGTTGCTGTTGCTGTTGCTGCTGCCTGGGCGTTGGCGTTGTTGTTGTTGTCGTTGTCGTTGTTGTTGGACTGCAGGCGAAATGAGTTTATGTCTGGAGCCATAATAAAAAATGATTGACGGGGCACTTCGCAACTTGGAGAGTCGCTGTGAGGGCAGGCGGGTGGAGTCGAGTGGAGTGGAGTGGAGAGGCAATGCATGGGGCAGTCTTAATAGATTTCGCATTAAGCGCGAGTCGAAGCTGATCAGTGGGGGCCCCCAAACAGTGTGCGTTAAAAGTATTTTGACAGGCCAGCGAACGGCCGAGAGATAAGCGATCGCCACAAAAAAAAGAGAGCTAAAAGAAAAAAATAAAGGATGACGAACTGATTTTGTTTCGAATCGTTTTGCTTTTGTTGTTGTTGCCGTTGTTGTTGTTGTTGTTGTCTGGTTTTGCAATTAGCAATAAGTCAGCTGTCAGCCGGGCAGTGGAATGTATCTTACAAATGCGGATTCTGTGCGGATTGATACAAATCAATGCTGTGTGCCGTGTCAAGGAGTCAACAAATAAAAAAAAATGAAGAAAAATAAAAAGAAAAAGAAAACAAGATATTTACATTAAGCTGGCACTCGAATAAACAAGCAACAACAACAACGAATCGGTTTGCTTCATTAGCAACAACAACAACAAAAGCGGCAACAGGAGTTGCAGTCATGACTCAGAGATTTATGAGTGGCACAACGGCAACCCGCTGCGTGAGTAGTTTCTTGCAGCAGCAACACAAAAGCATTTTACACTCTCTGCTTTGACACGCTCAGTGAACACAATTGAAACAACCGAAACAGCGGCGACAATTGAAACGCATTTGTCAGCAACGACGACTGCCGACGACAACGGCAACAACAAAAGCAATCATTAGTTGCAAGATAACAGCAACAGCATAAGCAACAGCAAAAGCAACAACAACGTGCAACAAGTGCAAAATGTATCTTGCTGTTCTCAAATTGATGCCAATTGTCGTGTGGCGACGTCGCCTAATTGAAATGTAGAGCAAGCGATTTACCGAACAGCTCAAATTCTCTGTTCATAGTTGTGGTTATTGTTGTTGTTATCGCTGCTGCTTTCCGCCGGATGTGCAACAGCAACTGTTGCTGCAGTGCCAACTTCATCTGCATATGTGCAGCCAGGCTCCAATTGTGCATTTCCGCAATAGCCATAAAAATGAAGTGGGAATGTGGCATGCAGCATTTCATAAACGACTGTTTGATACACTGTTGTGGCAATGCATAATCAGAGAATGAGAGAAAGAGAGATGGATAGAAGGAGAGAGGGAGGGATGCAGAGACTATTACTCTGGCTAAACTCATTAAAACTACGCTCAATTTTCAACTGTGAAAAATAAAAATTGCATATAAATAAAAGCTATAAAAACTTCTGAACTTCTTTAAAAACAAAATATACCCAATAAATTATAACTAAAGATTGCGACAATGTCAAAATGATTTAATCCGCTTGCCCCAGCTGCCTCTGCTGCCCCTCAGCACATTTTCAACCCTTTTCATTGCATTCAATTGAATAATTGACGTTATGCACAGTATTGTGGTGGTTTGTTGTTTGTTGATGCCACAAGTGGCAAATAAATGAAATTGATGCGCTCAGTTGCAGTTGTAGTTTCCACTGAGGCATTGCATACTTTCCCCCTTGCAATACAAAACACGCGGGCAACTGTTGCTGCCTCTTCACACGCGGGCGCCTCACTCAACTCAACAAAATTCAGTTGCCCCTGGCCGCAAGAAGAAAATTTTCTCACACAGCGACGACGACAGCTAAACATCTGGTTTTTCACATATGCGACAAAAATGCTGATGAGGTTTTTCCAAAGCCGCAAAGAAAATACGCAGCGAACAACAACAATTAAAACTGTCGCAGCTCGCAGCCTTAGATGGATTGTGGACTGTGGATTGTGGTGCATAATGTGTGCATGTTGGGAAATGCCACAATGCCCCACTCAGCGTGCCCCCTCGCCTTCTTTGACTATTATTTTATATGTGGATTAGCTGTGGCCAGAGCGGCAGACGGAAGGGGAGGGCAGCCAACACTCATGTGGCACGCCTGGGAAATAATATTGATGCAGCTCAAAACATACACTCACGGCAGTTGCAAAAGAATGTGGCATACAACAAATTCCCACGCACTTTCACAGCAACGGCAACATTAACAACACCCACCCCATCAATAAAATTACCTCATGCAACATCATCATCAGCAGCAACAACGACAGCAACATCAACCTCAACAATCAGTTGTTGTTTGCCTTTTGTGAATCCTGTTTTCATTCACTTTCTTTTGTGCGATTACGATTTTTTTGATGTCGTGAATATTACGCATATTACGTGTCGTAATTACAAAAAGGCCAGGCCCCAAAAAAAAAGGGGACATAATGATATGAACGTTCCGTTATAATTTTAATAAAAGTTGATTACTAAACGTGCCAGCAAAAAAGCTAAAGATATAGCTACAGATAATGTACATAGTGGGGCTGCGTCATGACAAGGGCATGCTCGGCTCGACTTGGCAAATCAGATACGGATACAAATGCATATACAGATACATATACAGATACAGATACAAATACAAAATACGTATAGAGAAAAATACAAGATACACATTCGCACAATTTGAGTCAGGCACAAGTTCGCCAGTTGCCACCGCGACAAATGTTGTATATTAGGTGTGGCAAACCACACACGGCCCGACCTGGCTAAAATCACAACAAATCAGTAACACACCCAAGACACACACACATCCACACACTCGCACACACACTGCGCACAGCAAGAGATAAATTAGAACTTGAAACAAATAAATCGAAAAATATAAAAGTTGTAGCAAATAAATCTGATCGTTGGCAAGTATGCACGACTATTTGATGCCCTACTTTCGATTGCTCAAAATTACTGCTGTGCTTATTAGTCAATTATTTATCATTAATTTAATTAGATCATGAAATGTGTCTATAAATACACCAATCTATATTTCAGATACTAAGATTGGTGAGATCAGATTTACAGGGCTCTCCATATCAAATGACTATATCAACTGCCTGTATGGACGCACTTAATTGGCTGACTAGCGATCAGATCATATATATATCATATATCGACTATGACTTTATCGACTCTTCTCTTGCTGCTGCTGTTTGGGATAACAAATAGTTTATGTTTGCTTTTGCCTTTCTCACAAACATTTACACAAGCATTCAAAAAGCAGCAAACACAAACAGAGAACAAAAAGCATTCAAGAAAAATTTAAAACCGTTTAAAGCCTGTCCGCTTAACACAATATAAAATCGAATTTATAATAAAACGAGACCCAAATGTCGTAGGGGAAACGTTGCCGACACCTTGTTGGCGCCCCCAAGTGTGTGTGTGTGTGTACGACTGTGTTGTGTGTGTGTTTTATATAAGAATTCCTTAATGCGATTTTCATAGATCTCATAATTTATGAATGCTATGGCGACGCCATGCATTAGGCCAAGAAATGGGCGAGGCGTGTTGGGAAGGGGAGTGGCGGGGCAGGGCTGATTGACGTGGCAGGTCGAGATCAGTCAAAGTCAGAAAGTTGCCAGTGTGACTTGCAATTGTTGCTGGTGCTGCAGCTGCTGCTGCTACTGCTGCTGCAATTGTTGCTGCTATTGTAAATGTTGTTGCTGTTGTAGTTTTAATTAAATTTCACTAATTATCTGGCTTTTATGTGGTGTAATTGCAATTAGCCAGTCAACGGCAAGCAAAAAGGCGACGCCACAAAGTGGCCTGCACAGTGGGGCAAAATCATTCAACGCTTGGCCATGTAATTAAAATTAAAGAAAAGAAATAAGAGAAATAACAACAACAAGAAAAGCAACAACAACAAGCACAACTCGTTTGAATTGTTACTGCTTGATTTGCATTTTATAGAGCGGACATCCCGCTGCTGTAACTCAATTTCAGCAGCAGCAACACCAACAACATGTTGCTGCTGTGCGTAGCAATGGCCAATAAAAGCGCAGCAGCAGCCGCCGTTCAACGCGCCATAATTGCCAGTTTCAATGCACGTTAATTAACCTTTTTCCATATTTTTGCCAGGAATTGTTGTTGCTGCTGCTGTTGTTGTTTGGGGTTTGGGGTTTGCACTTATTCCACAGCATTTCGCAGCTTGAGTACAAATTTAAGCGTTACCAATCAGCGTGGCCACAGGAAACTGGCTGCGCCACCTGATACCATTTTCATGTTGCCAGCAACACAACAGGCAAGAGCAACCAGCAACCAGCAAAGAGCAACAACAACAGCAGCATCAGCAGCAGCAACTGCTGCCCCATCTTGATCATAACTGCACATTTAGCCTGCTTGCCATTTATTTCAGTTTTGTTTCATTTTTTTTATGAACTAAAGTTAGCTGGCAACAATTTGTTGCTACTCTGACTTGTGTATGTTGTTGCCAACAACTTGCTGCTGCTGCGGCTGCAACTGTTGTTGTTATTGTTGTTGTTGGTCCTGCTGTTGTTATTGTATTGATTGCATGCTCAGTGCTTTCATAATGACAGTTTCAAGTTCTAAGCCAAAACGGAGCAGTCGACAGCCTTTTCACAGTGAGTGCAACATCAACAACAACAACAACAACAGCACTGCAACTGCAACAGCAACTGTTGTTGTAGCAACAACAACAACCGCAGCATCCTCTTCGGCGCTCTTCATATATAAAGTCACATCATGTCCGAGTTGTTCTAGATTTGCTACTTGCACCACAACAATTTGTTGTTGTTGCTGTTGCAGTTGATGTTGTGGTTGTTGTTGAGGTTGTTGCTGCCAGTGTAATTACAAACAAGCTGAAGAATTTCTAGGCAGCTCCTTTGGGCGCTAGCTGCAAGTTGCAACTTGCAGCAGTTGAAGTGTCTTTTTAACTTCAGTTTTTTTGCATACCCTACAAATGTGCAGCATAAAGTTGTTGCAACTTATATATACTTATATATGCTTGATCAGCATTAAGTCTCGCAGCTTATAAAGTGAGTATATACATTCTTGATCTTCAGTAAAGTGCCCTGACTTTATGGACAGAAAGGGACTTTAAAAGCCAAAAATCTGTCATTCATTTAACTTCAATTTTTATATCTTTAACTTGCAACAGAATATCTGCTAGTCTGTCATAACTGAAAAACTCTTACTTGTTTTTTTTTCTTGCAGTTATTTTTTTGCCGGACGAGTTTTGAGGGGCTGCTGCAACAGCAACAAGAACAACGAGATGAACGGGAGCAAAGAGGTGCAGTTGCTGCTGCTGCTGCATCTCCAGTTGCTGTTGCAGTTGTTGTTGCTGCTGCTGCTGCTGCTGTGGTGCGTCTTAATTGCGCAAATTAGAACGCATGGCAGCTGCAACCGAAGTCCAAACTGGGTGTTTGCATTGCTTTTATAGCTCAAGCGGATGGATGGATGGATGGAGGATGGATAGATTGGTGGATAGCTGCTCTGCTCCTGCGGTTGCTTATTAAAAGCATTAAAGTCTACAATTACAACAGCAACAGCAACTGCAGCCACATTGGAAGTCAATGCACTGGTCAACGGACTTGGTCGACCAAGCTGTACAAAGCAGCTAAGAATTTTGGCCAGAAGGAGGGCGCAATATGACAAGATCTTGGCCAAAAGGGCAGAGTCCAAGAGTGTGTTCGGGGTTAATGCCATAATGCTGCATGAAATTGAAATTGAAATTGAAATTGCTGCGAAAGATATGTGCAGTAAACAAAAAGCTATAAAAAAAGAAAATATCGATTATCAAAAGGAAGTGCAAAATGACTTAACAATTTATACTTATGCAGAGTATTACTTGAAGCTGGCATAACCCCATTTTCTTAGCGTATTTTTATAGATTCAGTTAGTTTACTCACTTTTTGCCGCTCTCCAAGAAGATATCGAGTTCCGCGGACATCTTGCAGCACAGCGCCTTCCGAAAATGGCCCTGTGAACATTTCGTGTTTATAAGATGGCCCTCTGTAAGAAAATAAGAGAGAATAAGATGAATTTTGCTAAAGATTGGTAATTAAGCAAAATAACAACGCACCAAACAAGCAAAAAATCAATGAGGGGAATAAGGGAAGAAGCTGGAGAGGCTGGAGAAGAAGCCACATCTATGTTAATTAACTAAAAGGTCCAAAGCTCAAATCGGAGAGCCCGAAAAAAAGAAACAGTAGCTTGTTAGTCAAGAATGCCGCTCATATCCAGCGGATACGTTTTGTATCTCGTTTGACAGACGCCGCCGATAAAGCACACACACACACACACAACCGCACACACTCACACACACACTTAAGGGAGCGAGAGAGGAGTGCGACAAGTGTGGAAATAAAAAAAAAAGCAAAGCAGCAACAAAAAAAAACTTGTGCGCCTTAATTGGATGAAAATTGTTGAAATATTTAAAGCACACACAACAAACACAAAGGGCACCAGAGCAGACAGACAGACAGACAAACTGCAAGCTATATCTTTACTATATATATATATATATATATATATATCCTTTGTTTACCAACCAACAACAACTCTGCACATAACTCAAAAATCGCTGCGATGCGTGCTTAGCAAAAATCCTTGCTGCTCCAGCTCCCTAATCAAAATGCCTTCAGGACCAGGCTGTGAAACTTGAGATCTTCTGGAGTCTGTTGGAGACTGGAGTCTGGAGTCTGTCGTTTTCTTCTCTTCTTTTCTCTTCTTAGTAGTATGCAAAAATGAAATACAATTTTTTGAAATTTGAACTTTTTCTTGTATACTTTTTTTTTTAATTAAAAACTCTTGAAATTTATGCTGTTGCAGACGGCGAGAGAAAGAGAGAGAGAGAGTGAGAGAGTAGGAAAGGGAGACACGCAAAAATCGAAGCACGCAAGAAAAAAATAAAGGCTGCAATTCAATTAAAATGCGGGTGAGCAAAGCAGGTAAACACACACACTGTACACACACACACACTGCACACACAGCCTAAACTTTAATCGGTTTTGTTCTCGACTGGGCAGACAGTGGCCAAGATTAGGCGTTCTTTTGGGCGTATCCGCTGCGTGGCTGATGTGAAACCGAAATCAAAAACCCAAACAAAAAGCACTACCAAAACCAAGCCAAAAGGGTGAGAGGTCGACAGGTAGATTAACTCCCTCAATGGCTCTGTGATAAATACGTTTTTCGAAATACAATTTCATTTTTGGAACGAATTTGGCGAAACTTTGTAAGTTATGATTTTCATTTCCTTTAAGCATCATACACAATATGCACAATACTCACTTGTCTTCTCCTGATAGTAGTGATCGTCGGTGTCTGTGAAGAACCAAGTCTGAAAAGAGCATTAAAAAAGAAAAACGATAAGTTTATAAATTGAAAACAAAGCAATTAATCGTTGTAATATATAGTCATATATAGGAAATATATATAATATATAGGAAAGTTAATGATTTGCATATATAAATATATATTTATATATACATATATATGCTGTAAGTTTGGCCATGGGAAGATGGCCGTACTACTGACCACCTTAGACTAGTTCGAAACGTTAATCTACATATAATTATAGCCGCCCATATTCTTACAAGAAGACAATCAGATAAGAAAAGATTCCCACACGTCCCAAAGAAACTCGCCAAGAAACAACTCAGGCAAATAGGAAACAACGCGAACAAGTTAACTAAATCAGTCTACAGTTGGTTGGTTGGCTAAATTGTGGTTGCTATTTTTGTTGTTGCTGCTGCTGCTGCTGCTGCTGGTTAGGACTTTATGCATCGCTGATTCGCGCTGTAGGCTTTATTATTATTATTTTATTTCCCAGTAGTGCTAAATAGTTGAATAGGGACCGCAGACAGTGTGATTATTTCCCTCTCCCCTCTCATCGCTGACATCAGTCAGCAACTGTCATATCTAAAAAGCTAATTGCCTAAAAATCAAATGGACAGTCGACTAAAAGTTCCTGCGGCTATTTGAAAGTCTTCTTCTTCTTCCTCTTCTTCTTCCTCTTCTTCTTCGTCTTCTTCTTCTTCTTGTTGTGCCTCTTCTTCTACTTCGTCTGCATGGTACAACTCAATTGGTTTTGCTCTTTAATAACTATTTCTTCGCTTTGTCAAATCAGGCGAAAATCGTTTTAAAGGAATTGACAACTACAACAGCAACCACAACAGGAACTTTGCTGTTGCCCATGTTGCAACAACAACAGCAACAGCAACAACAACAGCAACAACAACAGCAACAACAGCAACAACAACAGCAACAACAATACGCCCGCTCCACAAGCATTTTAAACAGTTAGAAAGTCAACGTTTGCCAACGTTCAACATTCAACGTCGGAGAGTTGCTGAAGCTGGAGTCTAGTCGAAGTCGAAGTTGACTCGGAGTCGAAGTCGAAGTCGAGTTCTTCATAGCACACACAACAGCAACATGCAGTAACAACAAAAGCAGCAACAACAACAACAGCGACATGCAACAACAACTGCTGCAACTAAAAACTTTTCGACGTCGTCTGTTGGATTTTCATGGATTTTTCACGAGATTTGATTTTCATTTTCTTTCACTGGCACATTTTTTTTCCTGCGCTTTTCATTTTTGGCTGCTGGGCAAAAAATGTTAACACCATGTTGCCAGTTGGATATTGTTGTCAGTGTTGTTGTTGTTGCAGCTGCTGCTGCTGCTGTTGCAGTTGCACAGTTGCACTGGCACTTGACTAGCATTTTATTTATGGGACTGCTAAAACTGTTGACAAACAACATTACAACATGTTGGCCAAATTTATGAGCTAACTTGTGCGCTCTGATGCAACTGTCACATAAATAAGCATTGCCCTAGCAAATATGCCCCGATTGCAGCTAACGATCCTGTCCGTATTGGCCCAGTTAATTGCTAACGAGCTGCGTCGTTGTACTTTGGCTTGGCTCAGCTGCGTTTCCACCCACCAAAAGTAAATTGCTGAAATTCATTCGTACATATTCCAGGTAGTAATTATGTGGCCAAAAGCAGCTTTAACAATAACTGTTTGCAATTACAAAATAATGGAACTGAAGAGTGCCCCTGAGATGTGATCGACTTGGAGTTACTCTGCATCCCAGTTTGAGAAAATTATTGTTGCTTTAATTGTACTCAACTTTAATGATATTTTCTGTCTGCTACATAAATAAACGCATATTTAAATCTCTTTCTTGCTGCTGTTCTTTACCCGTTTAAATACAACTCTATTTTAGCTATTTGACGTGGATTCATTCATACATAAAATAATTAAATTTATTAGTGTTTATTCTTATTACTCAGTTTGCTGTTACCAAATTTATAACTCAGACTTGCAGCTGTTCTTTGCCCTGTTTAAATATAACTCAGCAATTTTCATTACATTACATTTCTTGGTAGAGCTTCACTCAACCAGTTTAAAGCATTTTTAGTTTATAGAAATACTGAAATAATTCAAGTGCATATCGCGAGGGAGTTGAAAGCGAGAAAGAGTCTATAAATTTGCCAGCATATTTCGCATGGGTCAGCATTAAATGCAAAACAAATTTATCACGAAAGCAGCAGCAAAGCAATGTTAACGGATTTGAATACAGATTCGGAGCCGGCGTCGAATTCATAGTTGGGAGTTGCAAGTTGAGGTGGAAGTTTTGTGGCGCGACATGCATTCAATTGGAACGAAGCGATTGCCACAACAATTCGTTATGTTTTCGGCGCCCAAGAGCAGCAGCAGCAGCAGGCACACAACAAGGCCCAAAACACACACACACACAGAGCAAACAGTTAACTGACTGTCGCCCAGCATAGACCAACAACAACAGCAACAACAATAACAATGTGCAACAGCAACGTGCAACAAACATTTTTCAATGGCGTTCGCGTCTCTAACTGCTGCAGCTGCAGGCAAAAGGCGGCGGCAAAATTGTGGCCAACCATTTTTGGGGCGAGCATTGCAGCATTTTGGCTGCACCCTCCCCTCCGCCCCCTCGCCAATCCACCTCTCGATACAACGGTAAGCACGTGGGGTGCGGTCAATCGCCAGCAGCAGCTTCTCAACCAGGCAGCAGCTGAGGCTGCGGTTTTGACCCGGCCTTTACATATGGCCCAACTCGACAGGCAGCAGGCAGTAACTTTTGCGGCTTTTTTTCTTCTGCATTTTGGCCAAAACTAAAATTATTACCTATGAAGGAGGCGTGCGCCTCACAACTGGACATGCTTTCTAATTTTGACCAGACTATAGACTTCATTCAAGTGAAAGTTAACCAAACTCAAAATTACACCATAATCTAATCAAATCATATAAATTAGATTTTTTCAAAAAAATATATTAAGCAATTTTGATGTCTAATCAAACTAATAATCGTGCCAAGTCAGAAATAAAAAAAAAATCTTTTGAAATAATTTGCACAAATATTTATAATTAAATAAAATGAGGCTGAAAAACTTAAAAAATCGAAAAAACTACTTTCGAAGTAAAGTTTACAAATATCTAATCAAATCATATAAATTAGAAAATTCTATTATTATAAATATAATTTATATTTAGCAATAAAGTGTATAGAAGAAATTTAATGATTTTTATACAATAAATAAATCGAAATAAAAAGCATAAAAATCACTTTAGTCTCTAATTGATTTGGTATGCTGTCGATAAACTGCTTAGTCAAAAATTGATTATGTAATTTGTGTTTAATATTTTTTTCGTAGGTTGAGTGGGCAAACCGCAAAAACAAAGTTGTGGGCGTGGCTCTATTTGCGTAATCTCAGTTCGGCTATTTTGAAGACAGCAGTCAGGCCGAAGACCCAGCAAAACCACAGAAAGGTTTACATTTTAATTATAGGTTGTCTGATGTATTGGTCATGCCCTCCTCCTCCTCCTCCTCCTCCTCCACCACCCGTTCTGCCTTTAAGCAGCAGCTGTTGGCATGTTGCGTGCCCCGAGGCGGCGAAACATTTGTGAGGCGTGTGTTAAACGCTGAGATATTTGATGCTTAATGTGGCTCTGAGCCAAAAAATGTATCAATTAGCTGATTTGTATTTGATTGGCCGAACATAATTATAGATGAGTCAACGAGAAATACAGTTAAAGATTTAATAACTTAATTCGAGATGTAATTCCACATTTTTTCCCTGCAGCCGGAAGACAAACAACACAATACGCAGAGTATATATAAAGTATATATACACTTAATATAAGCCACTTATGCGTCTTTTTGTTGTAATTGAGAGCAACATAATTGCCACACACACAAAGAGTGCTCTCGTGTGCGATGCATATTTGCAGGCACTGTTGCTCAGCAAACAGAATATTAAATGACGAAAAAATGTCGAAACGTGCACATTAAAAAGGAAGTTGGATACGGGCTGGCAAAGCGGGTTGGGTGAGGATTGGAGGAGGGTGAGAGAGAGGGGCAGTTGTTGTATGTATGTTCTGCATGTTGCATACACAAATTGTGTCGTTTGCGAACAATGGAAAAAAAAAGTTCAATTTATTGCGAATTAAATTAAATTGAAGCGCATTGAAAAGGCCGCCAAAAAAATGAAAAATGACAAAAACAAAATCCCAAAGAGGACGCAATCGAAAAATAAAAGCTACGGCACGGGTCGCAAACTATATACAACCAAAAGAAAAAGGGTGGAAAAGGGGGAGAGATGAAGAGAGCATGAGTGTGTGTGTGTGTGTGCGTTGGCGGCACACTTTGGACGTGCTGTCAATTGGGCTTTAATTGCCATGCGGCTCGTTGCGCATACGCCGCGTGATCCACAAACAAATCAAGCAGCAACCCATTGAATGAAAGACAGCGGGTTGAAGGGGAGGGAAATGGAGAAGGGGCCTGTGTGGGGTAAGCTCAGCTAGTTGGCCAGCTGCGCTGTGCTGCGTTGCGTATGACAACTGTCATTTGCTTGCTCATATTTATGAGAACATGCCGACAAACTTAAAGCTGATGGTTGAAATAAAAATAAAAATAAAATAAAACCAGTCGCACACAGACTGAATTCAAGTGACTTCAACTGGAGCTAAAACACAGTCTGGGAATCGGGCTGCAAAACGTGGCTGTCGACTTGCCACAAAGTTACTAAGCGAGGCCGGCTACGTGCTGCTGACAGCCTAGGCCAACTAACTAACCAAATGCACTCAACGAAAATAAATATATATATTTATATTAATGCTTAAAAATTATTACGTAAGCCAATCCGAAGCCTTTTACTGAAGACCAAGGCGGCATTCTCAAATCAGGACGTACACTCAGAACAAAAGTTGCCCTGAATTCTAGAAAGTTTTTATTATATTTTATTTCTAATTGAAATTAAAATTTATAAACTATCTAAATGGTTTGTATGTGTGAAATCCTAATATCCAAATGTTTATTGAGAATTGAACATATTTTTCATAAATTTCAGAAATATATTCACCGGAATTAAGAATAGGAACTTCCTTTCTACATTTTTTTTTTCTTAGTGTAGTTGAAAATATTGTTATTAATCTCCCGAAATATTTGCTTGTATTAAGCAAAACTTTTAACCAAATTTATTTTGATTATAAAAGCGGTTTTCTACCATTTTTTCTCTGAGTGTGGCTAAGCCAAGTTAATGAGAATGGGAGGCTACGAATTAAGCAGAGCAGCGCTTGCTGGACATGACGCATTACGACGGCAACGAGTTGGAGTACCCAAAGCCAAATAGGCGAAGACAGCAGGAGACATAGCAGGGGGAGACGGGGAACCAGCAGCAGCGGCAGCAAAGCTTGTCCAGCAAAATTTAACGACATTTGCGGTTGTCTTGTTGTGACCAATAAAATGTGAGCCGTCACACACATATTACACACACACACACACACACACAGCGGGCATAAAAAGTACAGGCCTTGTAGGAACTGAGAGAAAATGTTGTTTTTCCGGGAAAAACATTTCAGCGGTTTCAATTTGGGCTCCACTGACAAATGCTCAATATAATAGGCCGCAGTGCGTCATTAAAAATAAATACGCGAAACCACCAGAAAGGCAGCAGCAAAACCAGCAAGGCAGAAGAGCACCACCAAATCCCAAGTTAAACCACCCACTTGCAACGCTGATCGGATGCTGTCAACCTGTGTCTGCGATTTATCTGCATAAATCAAGGCAGCAGCCAACCTCCCCACCCCGCTGCTTTGCCTGATCTATCTTGCAACTCTTTTCGAGTTGACATTTGACATGCGTTTTGTGCTTGTTGCCAACAACAAGCGGCAACAACAACAACTGCAACAAATGAGCAGCAGCCAAAGTTGCCAAAGCATGCAAAACTCTGGATGCTAACTAAGCGAGCTGCCCGACAGAGTGACAAACCTGCCAGGCAAGAGCAGACATAGACGGGGAGAGGGACAGGGGGGGGGCAGATGGGGAAGGCACACAGTAGCTTGGAAATGTTGCATGCTGCAGTCGCACAATTTCCATCGCTGCATATTTGGGGAAAAGCGTTCAATCAAAGTCGCCTCGTTGTTCGTGGCGGCAACTGTCAGGTAATTTATGCTCATTTGTACGTTGCATGAATAATTTGAATGCCACCTGAGCCATTTTTCACATTGAAGCTGCTAACTTCTTGCAACAACTGCATAGCAAATTGTCTCTTTAACTTGTGCATGCTAAATTTATGAATAAAGCGAATTCAACTTTCAGCTTGAGCTGCTGCAACTAATCAAACTGCTCGAAGATTTTTAAACTTCTTACAAAATTGTTGGCTGTTTTACCAAAAATAAAATAATACTGAAGGAAACCAAATAGTTTTTTTTATATATATATATTGAAAGATATGAAAGCTATTTACTTTAATATCTTACATAGTTCCTAACGAATTTATTTACTGTAATATTATAATAAAATGTAAAAACCTAATTGAACACAAAATTAAATGTAATATTAAATTATTTTAAATAATGGATATATCTATAAGATTTCCGGGGCACTTACAAAATAGTCGAAACTTTGTTACATGAATTTGGAAAAGCGAATACAAAGACCCAATCTGACTAGGGTATATAAAGATATATATATATAATAAAAAATAGTATACAAATCTGAGCAAAGCAACATGACTAAAAGTTTTACGGAGTTGCAGACTCTTTTTGCACTTTGCCATTGGCCTTTTAAGGCGAGCGGCGAGTGGCACATTAATCAAGCGTTTATAATGTGGCAACAGACGCCGGCGCAGTGGCAGAGGCAGTGACCGAGGCAGGCAACAAATGGTTTTCAAATGCAGCACAAACCAATCAAAATTGAACGCATTTTGTTGTCGATGTTGTTGTTGTTGCATGTTGCCTGACTCTGATCCACATTGCTATTGGACGCATCAAAATAATTGGCTGCCTGCAGCAGCTGTAGCAGCAGTCAGCTTAAAGCAAATCAAACTTTCATTGCAATTGTTGCATGTTGCATGCTGAACGCTGAATGTTGAATGTTGCTAGCTGTCAGCGCAGCAGCAATTGCTGCTGACCAGTTGAGACCAAAATGCTGCTGCTGCTGCTGCTGTTGCACGTTGTGTGAAAAACTACAAACTCGATATGGCACCAGAAACTTTCTAGGTTTGCCGCTCTGCAACACGCGCCCCCTTCTCCATTCTGTTGCTTTAGTCACACTGTCCAATCAAAATAAACTGAGTTGCAGCCTCGTTGCACGTCTGCCACAAGCAGTTGCAGCATTGCAGCCAGCGTGAAACGTGCCTGTCAAGCATTTCAACAATTTGGAATAGCTAAAAGCACACACACAACACACACACACTCACATGTGAGTATTTGCTGCGGTTTATTTATTTATGTTTTCTTTCTTGTTTTTCATATTTTTTTATGTACGTCGACTGCAGTTCCATGTAAACAATAATAATAAAACCCATTTGTGACGCGTGCTTTTGCATAAATTGGCAAACGAGAGTCTGTCATCGAGAATAAAGACGATTACAACATGCATATAAATAATTATATATATAAAAGTAATAGATGTATATATATACGACTCTTATCCTCTTACATGAATCTTTATCTGCTAAAACATACAACATTGCCAAATATACGCAAGTAGGAAATTAAGCTAAACTATTAACAAATATACTTAATGTATACCATATAATTATAGATCTATGCTTTTGGAATAAATAAATATTATAATTAAGCCAATCTATTAAAGACATTTCATTCGGTTAGTCATACAACTACTTATCAACAATACTATTTTTTTTATTTTTTAATCTTGGCCACAGCTCTTACCAATCCCCAAGAAACACTCGCGGCTTAGCAGGGTATGATTACCCATTAAAATCATCATTATGATCGAGTTAAGGTCGTATTTTCGCATGTAGGTTTCCTTGGTTAGCATTTTTTGGCTTATGAAGACATTTTTATAGCCAATTAAGCCGCCGCCACATGAACATAAATCGCCAAATGAGCCGCAAACAAAAACAAATACCACAAAAAAATTTGAATACGAATTCAATTTAAACAGCTTAAAAACTCATTATGCAAATGGGCCAAGCCCCAAAAAAAAATAAAAGGAATACAAAAAATAAACTTCGATCTCAATCGTGGCTGGGGCAACCTTTTGGCTTAGTTTTGTGAGTTTGCCACAGCAAATTGCTTGAACTAACTAATCGAAACTGTTCGATCGGCAAATTGCTCGACACCAGAAACTAGAGTGGGGGTTAATTGGGGGCAGGGGCTGAAGATAGTTGATAGACTCACCTGATCACGGGCCAATTGAAACCAGGTCTTAATGATCAATGCTAAACGTGTGTCGTGATAGTTCTTCGTCGTCTTCACACTGATGAAAATGTCATCCAATTCAGTTGTGGGTGGCTGAGGCGTCGCTGTCACCGCTCGCTGCGACAGATCATGGAGCAGTTCCCCATTCCGACTGCGACGAGCCAACTCCGTCAGCAGGGTAGCTGTGGGTCGCTCACTCACCTCAATATCGCTGAAGTTGAAGCTGTGAATGTCCTTGCGAATGATCAGCGAGGGAGTTATGGGCGAGGCGGCCGAGGAGGCAAACGAGGATGCAGTTTGTGTTGTGGGTGGCAGCGAGTGTGTCAGTTGTTGCAGCTTTTGCTGTTGCTGTTGCACTTGTGGCTGTTGTTGTTGCAGTTGCTGTGTGGTCGTCGTTGTTGCTGCAGGTTCATTGCCATCCAGCAACTGGCTGGAGCTCGACAGCGGCTGTGGCTGCAACTAAAAGAGAGGGCAGAGTGAAAGAGAGGGAATTAGTTAGGCAGGGCATGTAAATTTGTTGTGTAAATCGCGTGCAATGCAATAAAAAAGCATACATACATATTTTTATATAGATATATTTGTAAAGAACTGCGCCGACAGGCATTTTCACCTGGCAAACAAAAGGCGAACTTCAATCGGTAAACAACAATGGCAAACAAATGAGCGGCACGCAGGCAGTCAAGCAGCCAGTCAGAATAAACAACAACAACAACAATAATAATAAGAAGTAAGTAAGAGTGCAACAGAAAAGAGTGCTCGACGGGTAGATACCTTGTAAAAAAAACTATTAACTCCCCTAAACTTGTAATTATTTGTTGTCTCGAACATTTCAGATTGATCATTGAGTAGCTACGGTCAGAGAAAAATACCTGTTTCTCAATTGCCTAATCTCAATTAGTCGATAGTCTAACTTCATCAGCTTTGATTAAGAGCATACATAAATATTCTATCTTGCAACCTCTTAAACAAAACCTAGTTTTTAGCTACACATTTAATGTAGCCATAGATTTGTAGGCTTTGTATAAAACATTTAATCTTAAACAAATATTCGAATTAGAAATCACACTCAAAAACGCTTTGGAAACTGGTCATCTGCTTTTCAGGGTTCATTAATATGGAAAATGTATAGTTGCCATACTCGTAAAATTTGAATATTAGATTTTAGATGTAAAAAATCATAGCAATAATATTTAAATAAAAGTAAAAGTTTTGAAAAAGTGAAGGGTATAGTTTTCCTTCCAGATTTTTCCAAGAAACTGCAGTTGTACCTTGAAAGATTTGCACAAAGACTTTATATTTGTACAGGGTATAATAAAGTAGCAATCACAGCGGCATAAATGCTGAGTAAGAGCAAACAAATGAAAACCAAAAAAACCAAAATACAAACGGGAACTGTAGAAAAAGATCGGCAAGAAAGCGCTGCCAGATTGGTATCCTCAACCAAACAATAACTCCAACTCCAGCTCCAACTCCAACAGCCAAGTCCAAGTTGAGCTCCGAGCTGAGAGGGCTTTGATTAATTTCTACTGATAACAGGTTCATTTGCTTTTGTTTGTGCGGCAATTCTTCAATTGCTTTTGCGTTAATGGAAGTTTACCCCCTCTCCCTCCTCCTCACCCCCTTTTCTTCATCTCTGATTTCTGTTTGATTGAAGTGAGCTGATAAAAATGAGGCCCCCTCTCGCGCCCTCACCTGGTGAGTGGAGACTGCCAAGTGTTAATTTGTTCGACCTTTTCCGTTATGCAAATCAGCACTGCTCAGCAGGCACTTCCGTTAACATCCCCCTTCCCCCTCTTAATGCCCCACAACAGTGGCCCACACATTTATTTTTTTTGTGAAATCGTTTTTATAGCTCATTTCGGAATTGAAAATGGAAACATTTTTACTCCCTCTCTTTCTATCTGTCGCTATCTCCCTCTCTCGTGCCCTCCCCTCTCGCCTAGGTCTGTTGTATTTTTATTACATGGTAAACGGGTCTTCAGCTTCTTCTTTAGCTGCTGCTGCTGCTGCTTCACACGATATTGTCCGCTTGATAGAGCTAAAGACTTGGCTCATACATTTTTATTGCCGCACGATCGGACAAACGGTGTTCAATATAATGGGCCAAAAGCATCTGATAAACAGGGGGGGGGGGGGGAGGTGCAAGTGTAGGAAGAAACCGATGGAGGAAAAAGAGCTGATGATGGCTGAGCTACTGCCTAATGAGCCGCAGTGAAAACCAGAGACGTTGACAGGTGGCAAGTGTGTAAACGGCTTGGGGCAACTTTTGTAACGAGACGCTGCGATTAAAAGAGAACTCAACTCGAAATATTAATTAATTTATCCCCAAATTGTGGGATTCCGATAAGCGGAAAAAAACACCACAAAAGTCGTGACCCGATCAGTGAAAGCGACTTGCCAAAAACAAAAAGGTAATTTAAAATTGTAAAAGAAAAGTAAGTGACTAAAATATGCCCTGTAAATAGCTGGAAGCGAATTATGTGGAGAGATAAACTTCTTTAAGAAGTGTTGTTTCAAATGCAAATTAAGTTCATAAAATGAATATGCAAATAAATAAAATAATTTAATTTAGTCAATTAGATCTGTAATATTTATATATATATTATAAAATCGTTTTCATTAACATATGAAAAATGTACTAAGCCCCATTCTGAATAACTAAAAGGGTATAAGCCAAAGCTGCTTAAGCACAAATCCGGCAAAATGCAATTGAGTTAACAAGTTAGTAAGGTGGGTTAAAGGCAGCAGCAAGGCGTGCTTAGCCTTGCATAGATTAGAATGTGAACCAGTTGCACAAACAGTCAGCTAATATATGCAGCACTTGGAGGCAAGCAGAGACCGACGCGGGTGGATCGGGTGTGTTTGCAACAAGCTCAATGGCGAACTACAAACGAACGTAGGCAAAGGTATGAAAGAGGAAGAGGGCAACACTTGGAGACACGTGTGCGCATACTTATTGTACGTACTGTCTGAAGCACGCCTGCGCAAACAGACAAACACAAAAAGATACAAGCTAACGAGATACAATATAAAAGATACATGCCACAGCAAACAAAAGATACACACACGAGAGTTGCTGTCGAAATGCTCAAAGACAACAACAACAACAGAGACACACAGCTTGCCCCAAAAGCAAGCAATTGTGTAATGCTTCATTATGTACATGATTAATATGTTTATAAACAATTTCAAAGTCAATTAATAACAACAATTTGATGGGGGGCGCTAGATTAATGAGCAGCGCTGCGTGCGCTCAACTTCAATAGAGATTCGAGATTCTATAATGATTTCGAAATATTAAAAAAAAAAAATATATATATATATATATATATAACAGCTGTTCGCACAAGTTGAATTAAACAACAACTTTAAAAGTCAACTCAAAGCGCTCCCTTTGCTCGCTTAAGTCTTCATTAAAATGTTGTTTGAACAATATTAAACTTCAAGATACAAATCTACGATAAGATACAGCAACGTCTCATGTGAGACGATGAATATGGAGATGGCGGAGGTTGAGAGGCAGATTGAGCTGGAGTCGCCGAGTCGGTAATCGAGTGCAACCAGGAACGGGAGCCAGGCTTCGGCGCTGCTCAATTAAGTAAAATGCCGACCACCTAAAGACCAGCAGCAAGCGCAGCAGCAGCAGCAGCAGAAACAACAACAGCTGAGTAGCTACTCAGCTACAGACACAAAGATAAGAAACTACACTCGGAAAAACAGTAGATTTACATTGATTTATGCGAGATAACACTGGATTGTCTATGATTTTAAAATCATTGCTTAATTGCATATAAATGTTGAAATTGAAATCTAAAAGCGAAAACAAAAATATAATTCTCATTCTAAAAATGATATAGCCAGGCTATCAAACTAAACATTATTTCGGTTCCAATTTCTTCACAACCTTTCCGGTTCCGGCTTAATACTCAAGTTACGAAAGCAAAAACAAATGTTTTATGAAACTGTAAAACTGTATTTTAGCTAAAAAAAAAACTTATAAAAGAAAAATAAGTACAAATAATATTAAATGCAAGACATCTAAGTTAAAAAATCTTTTAAGGAACTTTGGAAAAATTTCTAAATAACAAAAGTTTTTACTGTTTAGCTCGACAAGTTTTTGAGTGTAGTCAGAAATACTCAGAGGCATTTCAGCTGGAAGTTTTTATCAAGCGCTTAGTGTCGTCAACTTTTTGGTGCCGGCAACAAAGTAAACTGACCAACTGATTATGTGGCAAAAGAAGGAGGCAGCACCAAGATGTGGAGAAAAGGGAGGGGCGTAGCAGCTGCAGCCAGCGGCACCTGCGCGCAAAACAACAACAAAACAAAAACAGGAATCAAAAAAGTTTTGAGCTGTCTTTTTGTGTGTTTTTTCTTTTGTGTTTTGTCGACGTCTTTGCTTTGGCTTTGTCTTTTGGCCAAGTTGTTTAAGCATGCAAAGCAGTCAAGAGTTGCTTGTTACGTGTTGCAATTGTTGTTGTTGTTGCCGTTGTTGCTGTTGTGTTTAGGCATGCTTTAAGCGCACTACACGAATCAATCACAACAATCAACAACAACCCAAGCCAGTCAAGCAATTCAAAGAACGTCGCACATTCGACGCGCCACTTTAAACAAATTCGCAAAACAAATTCATTTATCGATTATGTTGAATATTTTTATATATGATTTATGAGTCAGCAACACGCGACATTAAGCAACTAAGCACCAGGAAAGGGGAGTGGATAGGAGCCTATGCACAGTGGACAATGTGCTGCTTTTATTTTTTGTATTCAAAACACTTTTTTGGTTAGTCAGCTGCACATTTCTCGGAAATCAAGCAAGATATATTTTTTTTCTTTCGCTAAATTTGCGAAAACCTAAAAATAATCATAATAAAAAAAATAATAAAAAAAAGAATTACAACATTGCCATGCACTTTTCTTGTGGTTCACAGACCTCAGCAACAACAACGAGTTGCGGACTTCAATTGAAATTCGGCTTCAACAACAAGTTCCAATTCAGCATTTTTATATGAGAACTCTACATGTATTCTACTTGCCACACATTGCGGCCCGCTTTCCGGTTAGCCAACAACATAAACTTTTAATTATTGTCCAAGTGCACTAAAAAAAAAAAAGAAATCCCCAGTTTGCTGACCCCAAACAGTTGGCAAGTAAAACAGACCTTAACTTGACCATCACATAGCAACAGTTTCTAGAGCAAAATCAATTTGCATTTGCAGCCAACTATTTCTAATGAAGTCAGCAACAAGTCGGCAACTTCCGGTGCGCAAAAACCAAAATGGCAGCTGTATAATAAAAGTAAGACATCTAAAAAAAAAATGTATGTTCTAAGACGTGCCAAAGCAGAAATGAGCAGGCTAAAGTTTAGAGCTAAAAAATCAGAAGTTATAAAGTTTTCAAGACTGAAAATATTTAAATAAAAATGCAAATAGGATTAGATACAATTTATGTAATCTACAACAATATATAACATTATTTATACAGATAAAGAGTTAGTATTTAAGAAACCAATAATGCAATAAATAATAATTTTTTTATAAAATGTAAGTGTGAATTCCTTAATTGTAATGCTTTTATTATTAACTAGCTAACCGGTCAAACTTGTGCGTGCTTTTAAACTGAATTATTTGTATTGGTAATATTTATCTATATTTATATAATACATATGTAGTATGGGAAAAGTGTTTTTTAACCCAAGTGATCTACGTAAACTACAAATATTTCTGACTAAAAGAGTTTAAAAAAAAAATCCGCAAAATTTTAGAAATTCGCCTCACTTTATTATTTTGAAATTATATTTAAAAAAAAACCGGAGCAAATTTTCCGAAAATTAAGAAAAAATATATCTAGTGCTTAGATTATTTTTTAGTTTGTATAGGAAAAGGCGCATCAAACTGAAGTCTTTCCTCAAGCATGAAAACTATTAATATGTATAAAGCTAATGTGTCTAGATTCCAAAACTAATTGCACTGCTCGCGAGGAAAGGAAAGGAACAGAAAGGAAAGCAGCTGGGCGGTCAGCCAAACAGCGAAAGAGCGAAACTTGTCTTGTAATATTAGCGCAGAATATTTTATTACACAGAAATTTATGCAAAACCAAAAACAACAACAATAAACTGAGTCAGGGTTGAGGAATGGAAGCAGGGACTGCGACTGCGAGTGGAGCACACTGAAAGCTTTGGCGACGCGCTGCCGACGGCAATGAAACGCAACAACAGCAACAGCAAAATTGCTAAAAACTGAAAAACTGTTTTATATGCAAAAGGCAAAAAGGCAAACTTGAAGATTGGCTGGCAACATTGGCAAGGGCGCAAAAGCTGAAAAAAACAAGGTTTCAGCTGGCAACGCAGTCACGCCAAGAAGAAGAAGACATATGGACGGACGCATGCGCAGCTGCAAACGTTGCCGGCGTTGATTTATGAAAGTGCACGGAACGTAGCAAAAACAAACGACTAAGAATCATGCAAATTGACAGAGAGAGCAAGAGAAGGAGAGTGGAGGAGAGTTGACAGTTTGCGAGCGCCCACGCATAAGAAATATGCGTTGACTGGAAGTGGGATGGATAACTGGAAGATTGAGCGCGAAATATAACTCACTTGGAAGTTCGGATATCCGTAGGCGCTCTGATAGAGCAGGAGCGTCATATAGACGACGGCAACGGCGAGTGTCATCGCTTGCAGGAGGCGTTTGTAACGTTGCGGCAGCGAGAGCACACTGAGGCTCATCATATGTGGCAGGACCTCCTCTACGCGACCATCAGTCAATTTAATAACCGATCGCACCTGTTTACTTTTTCTATATTTTATTCTATAATTATTCTTCACTTGAGTTTACGTTGAGTTGTGATGTTTTCACTATATATCATTTCACTTGTATTTCATTATTTGGGTTTTCAATTACGTTTTGTCAGCGTATTTTACGTGTTATATTTCTCTGTGTATATTGCAAGCGGCGAACGCGCGCGTACGACTTGCTTGGGGCGTGATTGCTTGGCAACTGACGATCTGAACTCACAACTCACAGCTCGCTGGTTGCCGTTCGTTCCAGCCGAAAAGCGTAAACAAAACAAAACCTGAAACCGATCGAAAGAGCGAGGGAGAGCGAGCGAACGAACGTGTGCTCTAATTGGAAATGCTTGCCGCTTACGTGTTGGAAGCGCAATAGAGATAGAGCAACAGAACAAACTGCAGTTTTCCAATCGGAGCAGAAGAGAGCGCGCTCTCTGCTCTCTTTGGAGCTGCGCTCGTTGACTGGTTAGTTCCGCCTCGGCATGTGCCACAGTAGCAGCCGAAGGCGATGTGATCGTCAACTCAAGCAACTCGTGGGCGTTAGCAGCACTCTCTATCTCCCTCAAACCAGCTCTCCCACTCTCGCTCTCTCTTATCCTGCTTGGCACGTCCTTGCACGCGACCTGTGCGAAGCATAAACAACGTTGAGTGCATATCTATTTTTGCGCCCGCTTTCCCTCTTTCCCTCTCTCTCTCACATACCCTCTTGTTGAGCGTCAGCCGACGACAATTCCATTAAAAGTTGTTCGTTGTCACTTTGCGTTAAGTTATCTGTGGAGCATGTTGTGCGATCGCATTTTTATTGTCGCCATTGTTTCTTCAGCCTGCTCTGCCCACACACACACACACATTGAGAACGTTTCGTTTTTGTCGCTTGCATTTTCGTTTTTCTTCTTCACTTGACAATGCTTTGCATGCCATCATCAGCAAGCACCCCTTACTCCGCTTCTGCACACTCCTTTCCATTCCATTGCTCTGCTTTGCTCTTTGTGGCCTGTCATATTCCATGTTTGTGGCGGCGACAAAAGCTCTTGGCAATGTTAACGTTGGCTCTGCGCTGACTGCGCTGCTCGTGCAATCAGCAACTCGGCATCTTGTTCGCTGTCCCTTTGTGCGCCTTTCGCCTGAATTGCTGGTTGCATTTAAAAAGAGGCCCGAACCGGGTACCGGGTACCAAGTACCAGCTAACCGTCAATCCCGGCTACCCGTTTACCCGCCTCGACCCCCTCTGCTAGCCTTCCACAAAAAAGACATCGTGTGGGCCCCCACTGCCCTACCCTCCTTCCCCTTGCCAATATAGTGCAAGAGTGCCTGTTAAGCAGCCTCGCTGCTCCGCATGCTTCATTTTTAATGTGCAATTTTTGTATGTGCACAAGACCAACTGCATCTGTATACACTGTAAATAAATTTGGAGTTTTAAATATAATAAAAACAAATACCACCTCAACAAAATTTTTCCTTACGAGTGAAAAAAGCACAGCTATAATTTTGAAATGGTGTTTTAAGCTGATTTTTAACTAATTGTGCTTAGTATTCGCCCTACAAATTTAACTTCTTTTCAATTCATTATTTAGATACTATTTTCACATCAAGTTTAATTTTTTAACTTCTATTTTAATGTTTTATTTATGTTTATATAAGTTTTCGTTTTTTCTATCTCACTTTTTTAAGTATCATTTTGCCCTTTAAGAATTTATTCAACGTTCAAACTTAAATTTAAATTATACAAATATTCAAGTTTAAATTTTATTTAAACAATTGTTAAAAGCTGCTTAATTTTTTTATTTTAACTTTATTTAAAATATATTATTTTCGGTTTTAAAGGTAATTAATTCTTAACTCTCATATGAATTTTTGCTGTGTATATAGCTCTACCTCTCTCGCTCTCTCTTGTGTTTGCTTAGTTGCTGCAGTTAGGCATGTGCCACTGCCACAAATCCACTCTGGACTCTAACTCGATGTCCTCTGTTGCTTTATCGCTCTTGTCCCCGGTCTAACCTTGTTAGGATTGTAAAATGTAAACCGAAGGCGTTGGTTTTTGCTAGTTGTGGCTAGTTGCAAGTTACTAGTTGCTAGTCGCGCTGGCCTCACTCTGGACTCTGCAGATATTCAGCTGTATAGCTTTGGGGCATAATCGAGTCGAGTCGAGTCGAGTGCGCCTCGCTCGACTGGCACACGCTCAAGATCAACCTCAAACTGAAGCTGAAGTTGAACTTGCTGCTGCCTCTTTATTCGAAATAAGAAACGATCTCGTACTCGCCCTGCGGTTAGTGAAAAGGTACAAGGTGGCTATAAGGAGGTGGTGAGGGGTAAGGGCTTTAAAGGGCGAGGGGTTGCCACATAGTCCAACAAATGCGCGCGTGCGCCAAAAAGGCGCTGAACGTGTTCATTTTCACTGGATATTTCTAGCTGCAAAAATGATGCCCGGTAGTCATGCAAAGAGAGTGTGGGCAGAGGAGGTGAAGGGGCCAGGGGGGTGTGGTTGAGGTTGAGGTTTAACTTGAAATTGGTGCAAGGCATTTTGACTGACGTGAACTTCAAGTGGAGACTAGATGACTGACGGACTGACTGACTTGACTGACTAGGCTTGATTGCGCCGCTTGTCTACAACTACACTCAAAGAAAAATTACCATTACTTAATTGAAAAGCATATTTATAAAAGCAGGGTTAACCTTTACGTTTAAAAGAATTTAAGATAAATCATTTTTAAGATTGACTTTCTAATTTTGAGAATTTTTGTCTTATATTTATAGATTTTTTTCTAAAAACCAAAAAAACATTAATGTTTTCCGTTTCTATTCTGAGTGTAAAGCAACCACAATCGGTACAGAGAGAGAGAAGGGAAAATAGAGATAGGTATAGAGAGAGACTCCCTAGGCATCCTACGAGAGAACAAAACACAAACTCAGCACAACACATTCATCACAGTGTTCACTCGCTAGCCGTGAAACGTGCGCATTCAGACACAATTCGCATCCACATTTGTTTTTCATTGCTCGTTTGTGATGCGTATTGATGATGCATCTGACGTTAAGCAGCCGGGAGATTAATGACACCAAATTAGTCAGTGTCACTTAGTGGAGAGCACGCTGTGACTAGTCAGCTGGTAAAGAGTGAGGATTCCGAAAGTACCAGAGGGTTACCAAAGTCACCCACTGGCCCATTAGCTGTGCTCTCAAAGCCAAAATAAACATAATTTACAAAGCTGAGTGTTTTTTTTTTCTTTTTTTAAGCACCAATAGTTAATACAACAGGCGCACTGAAAGGAGTTCGCAAAGAGACCCAATCAGAATTAATTTCATCATTGTGTTTTTTCGATAACATCGATCAATAACTGTCAACACAGCGCGAGCTGAAGCGAACACACATTCGAGCATATCGATTCGAGTAGGTGATTTGTCGCAGTTTGTTTTAAGATCGAGTCTCTTCTCTTATCCTAACTTAAACATACTTATCGATATATAGAGAACGACTTACATACTTACTAAATAGAAAGGGTATTTGAAAATTAATTTAAAATTATTATTTATTATCACTCTGTCATCAAGAAGTGCATTCGCTGTTCGACCTAAAACTGAAGTTCGATTTTCTACGCTCTTCTTTTCTTTTTTGGGGTGCTGCTCCCAAAAATGTAATACGAAATTTGTTTCACATTTTTACAGATTTTCGATTTGAGATTTGTGAGAGAGCAGGAGCGAGAAGATGGAGAAGGGGAGACCACCTGGCGTCTGCAGACGCTAATTGCATTGAAGGCAACAGCAAGCACAAAGAAAATCTTTTGCGAGGTGATGATATCAGCATGATCAAGCACTTAAATAAGTACAAATAATGGACGTACCCCTATTCCCCCAGCATTTTACCCCCCTCCGACAGCTCGTTGGTTTGAAAAAGTTTACAATTTGTTGATTCAACGCGGCATGAAATCGGTTTTCAACTTTGTTGAACTTTAATTAACCGATTTTTTTCCTCTTTTTTTTTGCCCTTCTCCGTTTCTAATTCCCTACGCTGTGAAACCGCAGTAAGCCCTGGTCTAACTTAAATTGTATTTAAGCCGATTAAATTTAAGTTTGGCAAGCGATTCGATTTGTCTAGTTTTTAGTGGCCCTCTCAGTGCCAGTTTTCAAGATTCATGCGGCTCTTAAAAGGTCATTAAAACGGACCAAGCTAATAACTTGGCCAAACAGGCACACAAATTCAACTTCAGACTACGCACAGTTCTGTTTCGGTTTCTGTTGCTTTTCCCAAAACCTAATTTTCAATTTACCAAAGCAATTAACAACAAATTTTATTGGCTTTTAAGTTGTGCAAACACACTTCGTACTCTGCATAATAAAATCTATCTGTGGCCGACACACAACAAACACAAACTGCCGCTATTGATCAAGTGTTTGACGACTTCTCAAGTGATTGTTGTTGTTGTTATTGTTGTTGTTGTTGTTGCATGTTTACCTGACCACTGCAAGTAATTCAGCATTTCTTTAGAAACGCGGTAAAACGAACCAGTTTCTTGAACTCCTCTCATTCTCTATCTGTCTCCGGTTTCTCATGATGTGTTTCATTAATTAACAAACCGAAGCAATATATCCATTTAGGGGTGAGGAGAATGAATAGAGTAACTAACGCCGATTCGATATGTCTGATTGTCGGGTTTATAGCTCTGAGCTCTAAACCAAAGCAATCCAACTGTAACCGCACTGATTTTATATTTTGCCAAATAAAAATAGTTAGCACTCAGAAAAAAAAGTTAAAAAGTTAATAAGTATAACAAAAAAAATTATATTAATTAGGAAGACTTGCCATAAGTCGAGAATCTACCAAATGTAGAGTTTTTCTATATTTTATAATTATTTGGTATCACTAAGAAATCCTGGATTTCAGATGTGGCACCAAAAGTCGTGCGTATTTTCTAAAATGCATTGCGATTTTTGTTTGAGTGCAGTAGGTGCCAGCTTGCATGTTGTTTTATCCGACTACCGACTACTGAAATCCTGTTGCTTTTAAGTCAGAGTCATAGCCAGAGGCTGTGGCAATGGCAGTGGCAGCTGGAGTCCCGGAGTCCCGTAGCCAAAATGCCTCAGGCGAGTCTCAGGCACGTTTTCAGTGCGGCAACAATGTGCCATAAATTTATGACACTAGTAAAAGTGTTGTTGCTGATGTTACAAGAGTAAATGGTAGTCGTACTATCTGTGGTTACGAGCTCTCCTCCCCCATCCCACCGCAACCCCCACGTAAGGAAACCATTTCAAAAACTTGCTTATTGCGGCTGTTACATTATGTTGCCTTTGTTTCTGGTGCGCATTACATGACACCCAGAGTTATATGCAAGCGAAGATGCCATTTAAAAGCCGATAAATAAACTTAATGCCACAGTGCAATACCGGGGCAGGGAACCCACTCCCCATCCACTGCACCAGTCCACTGCCGATCCACTCCAGTGACATACGCAGCCCGCAAAGTGTCCTCTCCATCAGACACATTTATTTATGTTGTAGATGTGCCCAACTCCAATGTTAATCGGCATTATTCCCGCTGCGTCGCTGGCACTTCAGGGTCTTAAATATGTCCAACATAACAGTTTCTTTATTATATTACAGGGTATATGCAAGGAAACACCTTTGCTTGTATAAAAGTATTTTATTTATATTCTGCTTTAATCTTTGTCATGTCATAAACTTTCACATCCAGTTTAAATCCTGACTATCCAAATTTTCATCATTATGAAACTCTTATTCAAATATCACTCAATAATCGGTCGAAATATTAAATTTAAAATGAAAAAGTATATTTTTGATAAATTATATTTGAGAGTCGATCAAAATAGTCTATGGCTATAACATTAAATAGAGTTTAATACTAGATATTTTAGAAAATGATTTGTCTTCAAGTTTATTAATATACTCTATATCTATCTATATTATCGCTTTAACTAAGTAATGACTGCCTTGTTGAAATTTATAACTGCCTATCTAATGTTTGGTTTGCAATGGGCATTCTTAACTGTATATGAGAAAAGTGCATGCTCCTCTCAATTATGTCCAAGTATTTCATCCAGAATAAGTTGAGGGCTGACTGAAATTGCATTGCGTGCTGTAAAATACCATTTAGGGAGCCAGAGTCTCGAATTTAGGTTGCCCTCGCCGCTATATGGTAGAGATAAATACAACGTTTGCGATGGCGCAGAGGAAGCTATAAATAACAATTAATTGTATTATTAAACTAATTCAAACTGCGAATTCTTGGAGCGAAGACGAAAGGCCGTCAGTCATGCAATGATCTTCAGCCACATAAATTCTGAAACAGCCCTTAGATGCACCACTTCCCTCTCCTTATCTCTTCTCTGCGCTCCTCAGGCGGGGCAACTAATTCACATTTTTGTTTTGCGAGGCAGACTAAAGTAAAAGTTTGTCGATGGTCGGCTTCTAAAATTGAGCCCTCGGGGGCACCGATCCCAGGACGAGGACCGGGCTTAACTCTGTAGCTCTGCAATCAATTATTGGAATCAGTCAATGATCAACAAGGAGCTGCCGCATTCTGTTGCTGCTACACGCGATGCTAACAGAATGGTGCACGAAAGTTTCCAGAAATATGCAAATAATGACAACAATTAAAGCACAAAATGTTGTCCCATTTGCGTGTCGCGATAAAAAATCAAAAACCCGCGTTGCGAGAAACAAGATAATCTATATAAAATGGGTCAGTCGAGAGCTAAGTACTATCAGATATGCACAGCTATGATTTATACTTAAGAAATTACCTTTCTATTTACAGTAATAAATAATAATCTCAGTCATATTGTAAGGAGTCTATCTTAAGGGATTCGGAGCATATCAAATCTCTCTCGGATTTATTCAAGCCATGCCAAGAGCCCATGGATTATTTCCATTAGCTTAAGCGGCTTATATGACGAATTCAAAGTAATTATAATTAGTTAGCATATTGTTGTATCCTTGAATTATATGGTGAGATTTGCTCGCTAAGTCAATTTATTTAATATTTCTATTGAGGCCAAAATGAATGGTTTCACATAGTTGACATCCGTATAGACGCCTGGAAATTTCGCACTGGCACAGCCAATGCCAAATGAGACGATGCCACAGAGCTCTTTCTTGCCACCTGGTGGATCGTAGACAAGCGGACCTCCCGAATCAAATGTGCACGCATCCTTGCCGTCCTTTAGCCCAGCACAGAACATGGATTGAGATATTTTTACTTTAGTGGGAAAGAATTAGATTATACACTAATCGGTTTTGTATATGGGATGCAACAAACAAGGACTCACATGTGTTTTTATAGGTCTTTTTGCACTTGCTTTTCTTAACAACTGGCACGACAACAGTGCGAAGTTGCTGTTGGATCATTGTTGCTTTCGGATTAATTAGACCCCAGCCGGAAACAGACAGCTTGAGGTCCTCGGTGAGTTGCTGTTGGCACATAGCTATCGGAGCAATATTTTCACCCGTCATTGACTCCGACAGCAGCACTACGGCAACATCCATGTGCATTGTACGTTCATCGAAGATTTTGGGAGTTATAAATTCCTTCATTGCCACTTTGGTACCATTTTCATCGAGTCGCGAGATGCCACCCTCGATGGTCCAGTCTGCCCTACTTTGCCTCCCTAAAAAACAGTGTGCCGCCGTTACAACAATGCGGTCATTTAACAGAACTCCACCGCAAACGAAATCATCCATAAATCTCAAAGCGACAATATAACCACCCAGTTTATCAATGGTCGTCGCTTCGCCACCAACAACACGCGTATGCGCCGACGGTGGCATCAGTATCTTCTCCAGACCAGGAAAGTCATTCAGGTTGTTGCCACGATTCAGTGGCAGCAGCAGTGATATTAACAGTATTAGTGGCGAATACATTGCAAACTGGCTAACTAAAATACATTTCATGGAATATAACTGTTGCTTTCAGAATTATATAAATCGGAAAACAAGTGTTGCTAATAACATTAACTGATTCGATAGAGAAAGGGAGAGTCAAGTGGAAAGTAATTTACAATTGGCTTTAATTGACTTCAATTGGAGAAGCAAACGCATTTTGGTTAGTTGAATACAGACTATTCCCAGCTGGTAGCTACGAGTAACTTAGGGGCCGAACCTCTCTGAGCAGGGTGCGTATGTAGTATATTAATTTAGGATCTCGATTGCGCACATCCGTCGCTTGGGGATACATTGAATTGATCAGCTGATGCACATCCGAGTAGGTCTGTGAAATAGAGACACATAACATTATATATCGGAGTTAGTTATTTTTTTTAGAGCCTACACCAATATTTCGCCAGGTGAGCTGGTAAGCCAAATTAATTTTTTCCAGATTGTCGGAGCATGGTTCGGAGACCTCCACAAACGTTGAATTGTTGGGTGTGACCCTTATGGTAACGGCGCCCTCATTCAAATCCTTGGGATTACGCATGCACAGCACAATATTTCGCCTTGTCGCCAAGCGATTCCAATCACTGCGAAAGAACTTGACCAGCTTACAGTGGACAGCAAATGCATCGTATACATGCAACTCGGCTGCCAGATGCTTCACCGAGAAGTAACCCTTCTCAATATAAAACACAGCATCGTTCTCCGCAAATATGTTGACGTTCTTCTCGCAGAAGCGCTAAGTAAAGCCCAAAATTACTATACTTAGAAAAAAAACCAACTTAATATTAGAAAACTAGTTTGTCTTGTTTTTACAAATTTTTTCTAAATATTAAAAAAAGTTTGTTTTTTCAAATTAAATATATAAATTTATAATCTTTTTATAATATTTGCATATATTTGCATAAATCTAAAAATAAAAATTTTCATACCCTGCGCAATTCGCGGTAGTCAGAAATGGGTTGCTCAATTTCCACGTACTTCACAGGCCTGGCCACATACTCATCGGTTAATTTCGTGACATAACCCCGAATTCCGGCATTAGTTATAAACAAAATTATTCGCACGTGGTAGGTATCCAGTTTAAAGATGATCTCGCCGGAGCTATAGGTAGGTAGTTAGGTAGGTTGATAATACTATATAATAATAATTATCTTACTTCTCCTCATTATATTGCAGCTGCCAGTGTTGAAATGGAAAGTGTTCGTATCGCTTGCAGGCTAAGCCAAATATACCTAATCGATCTGTTTGAATTTTGATCGTAAAACTCTGTGGATCATATTCCGTGCGATGTATATACTTTGTGGTCCAGTGCTTAACCTTTGGTCGCTCCGGTTTCAAGATGCGTTCCGACTCTGACTCCTTTGGTATCTGTATGATTTCGGATTGGGTCGAAAGAGTGCTTGATGCTCTCCGCCGATTTTCAGACTGTAAATTGGCGGGGCGAATGTTTGAGGAGCCACTTGCTCTACTGGATGGAATAAACTTGCTATTCATAGTCGAAATGTGAGCTGCAGGTTTGTTACGTCCAGTAGAGTTAACAAACGGTTCCACTATTGAATGTGCACGCACAACAGTCTTAGGACCAAAATTTGGCTGCTTTAGGATGGTATTTGGGCTCGATGTGTACTTTTCTTTTATCGCATTGAGAGAGTCAAGGACCCCGTAAAAACTGGTATTGCTATAACGTTTGCCGATTTCTGACATTTTCTCTTTAGTCTTTTGTGAATCCGGCTCCAAGGACTCTTTACTCGATGAGAGTGTGTGGAACTGCACCTTATCGTAAGATTTATAGACTGGATACACTCGTTCGGGTCCATCCTGCTTCTCATAGGTAAAGTATTCCGGTTCGTCATCCTCTTTATCATCCGGTAACTCGACTTGGTGCCGTCGAAATAACGTGCAACTTTTGCCGCGCAATTGTTTCTCCGCCAACCTTTCTTCGGACTTCTCTATTTTAAACTCCATGGGAAACTTAAACGAGGACAGTATGCGGGGTATGCAATGCCTCTGTAGATCATGGATTTGAAGCGTGGATAGTTTGCTTGTCACATCGAAGTTGTGTAAAGTCACGTCCTGCGAAGGACTCTGAATGAAAGTCTGTAAGGTGTTTAATTGCTGTGCAGCTGCTGATTGATGGCGATAAATGTTCATTGGAGTGTGATCCTTTGCCGTTATTATTGACTGCGCTGGTCTCCGCAGCATAAAACACTCATCAACTGAAATCAAACCATTTTTTTCAGCACTCTTAGTTTTCTCATTAATTGCATCAGCCGCTGATCCGCGACTACTTTTTCGAACTTTATTTTTCTTCGATCGATACTCATCGAGATTAACCTCGAGCTGTTTCGGCTCAACTTCCTCCTCGACTTCCTCTTCGATGTAGTGGCAAACCAGTGGTTCGCCAAATCGGCAGAGATACTCCGGCAACTTAAAGGTGATCCAGAAAAAGGGTAGTTCGTCATCTTGCACATTTAAATTGACGTGTTTCGCATCTTCGAATGTGGGGCGTCGCATGTTGACGTTTCCCAATCGTGATCTATAATCGGGCTCTTCACCCACATCTCCCACTTTCGCACTCACATCCACTGACCTATGAAGTATTCTTCCATCTTTGTGTAGGGTAATGTTGAACTTCTGAAAGTCTGTGTGTTTGGGCTTGGGCACAAAGAAAAGCGAGTAAAGACCACCAATCATATTGAAACATCGTAAGTTGACCTAAAAAAAAAACGCATCTCAACATGATATATATATTATATAAATATATAAAGCTTAACTAATGTCTCACTTCATGCGGACCTAGATTAAAATTTAGTGGATTCATGAACTTGTCCAGAAATTCATCAAGTTCTTGCTGCTCCTGCTCCAGGAATGCCTCGTATGGATCAGGAAACATGCCATCGGGTAGGTTTTGCGGCTCCTTAGGCTGTTCCTCATTTTTCAATTTACTGTCTTTGCTTGATTTTTTCTTTTTTTTATTATTTGAACCATGTTTTGGTGAGGCGACTTTTACACTCATTTGACTAACAAAATTGTTAAATCGAATTTAATGCGAGCGATCTATATCGTTAACAGATTGACTCACCCCATAAATTTCTTATATTCCACGATTTCCCACTCCAACTTATTAATCATCTTATCCATAATATCCACCTGCATTAACCACTCATTGATCAAACAGTCCTCAATGTCCATCATGCCACCGTTCAATGAATATGGACACATATCCGTCTGTTGTCCAAAGCTCTTCGCACTCTCCGACACATGATCGAAGAAGCTATGCACACAGCGAAGCATCAGATTATCGCACAGGACACTCATAGGTATCTGAACACGGACACCCACACAATCCAAATCGGCCAGCATTATAGGTGGACTGAGATGAATTCTCAATTCAAATCGGGGTTTTAATAAGGAGTCTTTAAATCCAGCTTACCTTAATTGGTTAATGCGTATGGGTACATCGCTTAGCCACCAGATTTGTAGATTGTAATTAGAGCTCTTGTAGCAATAGCTTTCCATTATCCCATCAGACGAGCTGGGAAGTAAGTACAGTGAACATACAGCTGAGTGAACTCTGACAACAACCGTTAGGCTCTTACATACGTTTTCAGAGCAGATGGCGCAGCTGCGATGCGATAAGTTAGCTTATCAATGAGCAGATCGATCTCTTCGATGAGTTCCCGGCGAGTCTGCAATTAAAGATGAGGATAACTCATTAAAACTGGCTCAGGAAAAGATTAGCTTTCTGACTAACTGCTATAATATCCAAGTGCCTCTCCGGTGGCACATCAGTCAACTCGTATTCGCTGTTCAGCATTATCTCGATTCGATCCAAGGTGGTCAGGATCTGTTGAATATACTTATCGTACAACTTGCCAATGTTTGGACACAATGTGGTTTGCAACGTTTGACGCGTCAGATCCTTGCGAAATATATTCTGTGTGAGCAGACTGCACTCGTCCACCGACAACTGCCAGTTGACGGTCGAGTCCACATCTTTGACCTCCAAATCACGAATCTCGGTAATCATGTTACGTATCTCGGGTGGATACTTGACCCGGGGCAACTTGTCGCAGCTTACATAACGATTCCATTTCTCCGCTTTGCTTTGCTCCTCCACCAGCTGCTGGTAATCCGTAATGGACTCTATATAGAGAACACTTTAGCATCAATCGCCAATCCTCAACACGTGCTGATATCTGAGATCTCAAACTAACCACTGATGAAGCCCAGGCTTATTTTCACATCCTGAATTCGCTGCAGCTGGCGATGCTCTCGCAATTTCCACTCATCTTCGGATATTAAGTCCAAATTTTCTGCATTCTGCTCGATTTTTATTTTATTCGGCAATTTTACCTTACTCATTTTGGAATTTGGTTAATAATTTTTTTTATTTATTATTAATTTTAATGTTTTTATTTTTTTTTTTCGAGCGATTATTGTAAAATTGTTGATTTATATCAACAAGGAACTGACAGATTTCATGCAAACTATTTGATTTTATTAAATCTACGAAAAACTCAGTAGACGAACTTCGCTGAGAACACGTTTGATCTGAAATATCAATAGTGAATCCTTGTTTCTCACATCGTTGGCATGAGGATTCATCGAAAGGATGGCCTGATGCAGATCCGTATAGTGCTATATGTGATTATAATGTGAAAGTTTAGAATCACATATGCCATGTTTTAGCATTTGTGCCAGACTTACGGTCATGTTGCGCCACGTCGGCTTAAAGTCCAGCTTGATGACATCAAGATCATCCGAGCAAAGTTCGGATACCTCGACAAAGGTCGCATTGTCCGGTGTAACGCGCAGTGTGACTTCCGTATAATCGGTATTATCCTTGGCGTTCTTCATGCACATAAGGATATTGCGTCGCGTGGATAAGCGATTCCAGCTGGAGTGATAGAACTTCATCAGTTTGCAGTGCAAGGACATCACATTATATGTATGATTCTCAAGGGCCAAATGCTTCACGGAGAAATAACCGTTATCAATATAATAGCTGGCATCATTTTCCGCAAAGATGTTCACATTCTTCTCATAGAAACGCTGTTGTTTGCAAAATGAATTCGATTAATATTAGTGACTGAAATATTTTGGAAATATGAATTGTTATGAATACCCTGCGCAGTTCACGAAAATCAGATATGGGTGTGTCAATCTCGAGATATTTAACCGGATTTGCCACATAAGCCTTGCTTATATCTGTCACATAGCCCCGGATGCCCTGTGTCGTAATATAGAGAACAACGCGTGCCCGGAAGGTATCCACAGTTAAAATAATTTCGTCATTACTAGAAATGAAATGAAATGAAAGTAAGTAAGAATGTTGTATTCGAGTGGTCTTAACTAAGCTGATTAATATATTCCAGCTTTTGTACACCCAAAGATAAGATTCATTCAGACGGAGAGACACAAAATCACACATTTACTTTTAAAAAATTACTTAAATATAATTATTATCTGATGGACTTAAAATAACACTCTTACCAAAAAGTACGAGTTCCCTTTTCCCCATGTACTTACTTCTCCTCGTTGGGATGCATGCTCCAGTCGCGAAAGGGAAAGTGATCGTAGCGCTTGTAGGCAAATCCAAATACGCCCAAGCGATCCGTTTCGATAGTCAATGTGCGAGCCTGCCTATCGAATTTCGTATCGTGGATGTGCTCCGTTGTCCAATGTGTGACTTTTACCTTTTCCTTACCCACCACTTCAACTTCATCCTTTGGATTGTCGAATGGATAGACAAGTTCTACGCTCACGTCGTCTGCAATATGAGGTTCTACGACCGAGGAACGATGTTCGCTCCATCTTTGTGTTGGTGTGTCCAAATTACTATGACTCTCCCGCCTGGAGGATGGTCGCTTTTCAAACTTCTTCATCGAAATTGTGCTGAAGCGAGAATCGACAGACGGCAAGCCAGATTTTTTCGATGGTGCCTTCTTAATTTCGAAATCGGGCTGTTTCATGATAGCCTTGTGGCGTGTGGTGTAAAGTATTCGGTGTGTATCTAAAGTATTCAAAAGCCCGTATATGGACTTCTTGCCGATCATTTCTTTTTCTAAGTCCCCATCTTCGTAGTCCACATGCTCAATATTCGAATAGATGGGAAAGAATCGCTCCGGCGCCTCCTGTACATAATAATCGAAATCAAAATCACCGATTACAATATTCTCCTCAGCATCGATGCTCCGTCGCCTAATTAACATATTTTTCGTTTTTGGCCGCTGATCTAACTGCTGTTGCAGCTGCTCCCTGATCTCCATTGGGAATCTGAACGATGATATTATCCTCGGCACACAATAACGTTCCAATTGACGCGCCTGCAAATGATTCAATTCCTGATCCAATTTAAAATTGCTCAAGACAATCGGACTCTGATGCGAGCCCATTTTCTGGCTGGCCCGCAGCCGGGAAATCAGCGAAGGACGAAAGACATTAACTATTTGAGTTTCACGGCGAGAGATGCTAGGCTGGAATAAATTTAGGTGCGAATGTAGGACACTCGCAACCTTTGACGAACCAAATCTCGATTTTTTTTTCTTGATGAACGTATCTCTTCTTTCAGTGACAAGGGATATTTCAGACTCTACCTCCTGCATGCTGCTAATGTAGTGACAGGGTATCGGATCACCCCACATACACAGCTCTCGCGGCATGTGTATGGTCACAAAGAAGTAGGGCACCTCATTCTCCGCTGTGTTGAGGGTCTTACGCTTCTGCTCGTCCATTTGCATGCGGGATCGACGTGCTGCCACATCATCCACCCAGGTGGGGGCCGTCAAATCGGCCACTATATCATCCATAATGTGCAGAACACGACCATCCTCATGCAGCATTATGTTGAACTTCTCGTAATGCGTGCCAGGCGTTTGACGAACAAACATTATCGAATATAATCCACCCAACATGATGTGTTCTCTCATATTGATCTAAATTATTAAGTGTTGAGCAAATACACACTGAACAAAAATCGCACTGACTTTTAGAAAATATCATTAAAATGGAAATCAAACTGAATTCTGGGAAGTTTAAAATATTTTCTAAAAATAAGAGAAATATGTCTAAGACAAGACAAATGTTATTTAAAATAATGAAAATTAAAATCCTGGTTTTTAGTATCATATTTTCTTGGTATAGCGAATTTCTAAAAATCACAGCGATTTTTCTGAGTGCAGTAATTTGTTTTTCATTTGAAAATATCTCACCTCGTCCGAAGTAAGTTTTAGATGTATTGGATTGTACATTTCATCGAGTGTATCTAGATATTGCTGCTGCTCGCGTTCCAAAAAAGTGCTGAACGCATCAGGAAACAAGCCGGGCGGGACCATGGGTGGTTCTTTAGGTGGCTTGGGAATAGTCATTTTTGTGGACTTGCCCTCATTAGCCTTCATCTCTTTGTTCATCTTTTCGGTCTTTTCGGCAATGCTGCGCATAATATCATCATAGTTCTCGCGCTTTTTTACCATAATCTCCAGCAACTCCTGCTGTATGTCCAGCTGCATAAGCCACTCGTTGATCAGACAATCCTCAATATCCACAATACCACCGTTGGCTTCAACTGGGCTATCGGGTATTATCGTATCAAAGCTCTTCGCATACTGAGACTGGTTGTCAAACCTTGTGTGGATACACCTCAACGTTAGGCAATCATGGAGCACGCTTAACGGCATCTGAACATCCACGCCGACGATCTTAAGTTCAGCAACCATTAACGGTGTACTGCCGTTCAGTTAAAGCGATTAGATAAACCCGAAAATTGATTAAGACTTACGGCAGTTCATTGAACCGTATCGGCACATTGCGAAGTCCCCAAATATCAATATCATAACGGGCACCCGCATGGGACCAATTTGCCACAATCGCATCCTTCGAACTGTGGACAAGGTTGCTCGATAAATCAGTAAAGAAAGGTAACAGTTAGTAAAAGTTGGAGCCTACTTCATATAGACGCCATCCATGCGTATGATACGATACGTCAACCTATCTAAACTGTCATCGATCTCATGCTCGAGCTCCTTGCGCACCTATGGAATAGTTATCGATAACTTATCGTTTTCATTCACTCTATATACTAGGGAAGCACCTCCATAATTTCTAGTTGACGCTCATAAGTCATTTGCTCCATTTCGACAGCAGTGTCGAGCATACATTCCATCTTGAACAATGTTTCCAAATACATGATGATATCCTGCTCAAATCGATCCCCAATATGATCATCCAGCAGCTCTTTGATTTTACTTCTGGTGCGTTCATTCCTGAAGATGTTTTGGGTTAGGACTGTGCGCTCATCCACAGACAGTGTCCAGTCGACGCTGTGATCCACATCGAACTGTTGATAGTGTCGCTTCTTCTCTATAAAGGTGCGCATCTCTGGTGGCAAATAGGGACGCGGCAATCCATCGCAGCGCAAATGATGATCCCAATGCTCGCGAAGACGACGTTCACCCTCCAGTCTTTCGAACTCCGTGGTAGACTCTAATCAGGGTGTATCATGGTTTTGGTTTTTTAACACATTATCCCAATCCGGTGCTTACCCTTGATGAAGCCACTGCTCACACCAAAGTCGAGCAATCGCTGTGTATATTTCTTCTCTCGCTCCAACATGTCCTTCTCGTCCAGCAAATTGCTGGCAACGAGTCCTGTTCCATACACTGGCTCGGCTTTTGCCTTAGCCATTGTGTCAAGTTTTCTGTTTATTTGTGTATTGTGTTATTTTATATTCGTTTAATTTTGTATGTGTTTGCTGCTTAATAATAATGACATTTAAGTCATCATCAGGTTTTATGCCTTATTTGACAGTTGTCAAAGAGTGAAAGAGTAAGTGAACGAGAGTGAGTGAATAAGTGAATGTGTGAGAGCAAATGAGTCAGAGTGAGTGAGAATGAATGAATGAGTGAGAGTGAAAGGTAGTCATTGAGAGTTAGTGAGTGAGTGAGAGTGAGTGAGTGAGTACTGGCAGAGACGCAGAGTAAGAGTAGGTAAGCCACATAGAGACACAACACATGTATGATTGTGTTTTTAGAAAAGAGCAGACAAAACATAAATATTTGCATGCATATTTAAGCCAATTTCTAAAAATCTGTTTTCTCAAATGCGCTGTTGCGTTGCCCAAAAACTTGGCTTCCATTCCCGAATCTTCCGTTAATGCTGCCTGCCTGCTGTATTGGACCTTTGCTAATATATTTTTAACAGACTTAGATGCCACTGGTGGATACTGTAACTACACAATATGAATGCACTCACAAGAAAATACTAAAGCACTCTTATGCAGACGAATTCTTACATAAAACCCGACCAGGCGACTACTTCGATTTCCAATCAAATCGCAGAAACCTAAATCCTAAAGTCAAACCAAGACGCGTGTCTTGTCTTGTCTACCTCCTTTTTGGCCCATAACTCAGCCGGTATGTGGGTGCGGTTGGTCAGGCGATTCGCCTCTCCCGCTCCCCCTTAAAACGACTGCAATCGCTTAGATATATTTCTCGGGCTCCGTGCCAGCAATTTTCAACTTATTTATGCTTCTTGTGCAATTTTCTATTGCAAATCCGACTGGTGAAAGTGCAGCTCAACAGGAAATAGTAGAGATTTTTGAAGTGCCAAATGATTTAATACTCTTGCTGAAAATCTAATAAAAAACATCGATGTGAACTAAGTAAATAGTGCCGTAAGTCGAATGAAAAGATATTATTAAAATATAATTTTTGTTTAACGAAAAATATAGTTGTGGTTAACGAAAATGTCTTTATTAAAGTCAGATACGTTTCAAGGCATAATTAAAATACCCACAGCTAGAGTATAGAATTAAGGAAAAATGTAAAGACAATGGCATCGTTTCCAATAAATTGATTAAATTTGATGTCGCATTGTTAACCGGACTATTTACATACGACTGCTCTTGTTGGAGTTCATGTCAATGGAGGCAGCGTCTGATCGATTGCCTTGATGAATGAATTTTAAACTCAACTCGGACTACGACAACGACGACGACGACGACGACGAAAACAAAATAGACAACTCCTACATGTACAGAGTTGGGGCAGAGTCAGCATTCCTATCGTATATCCAGATATCTATCTATAGGCCTTGGTCTGCCATGCTGCTGGCTGGCAATTCTCTTTCGAAATTTATTTGTTGCTAGTTGTCTTTTAAATAAATTTCTTGTCAAACGTTCAACATCCACAACTGTCATTGTTTTTGTTGTTGTTGTTGTGGCTGTTGTGGCTGTTGTTGTTGCTGGTCGTTACATTCGTCAGTTGTTTAGGCTCTGGACTATGTCTGTAATAAGTCACATGGCTTGACACAGACAAAACATTTTAAATAATTTAATGAACTTGACAGACTGAGACATTTTGGCCATATTTGTTGCCAATGTTTTTAGTCGTTTTTGTTAGCCAGTTGACCCAAATGTGCAGCCAAATAGTTTTGACACCTTTTTGCAACGCAATCAATTTCCTCAATTGCTCCAAATTGTTGTGATTGATCCTCATAACAAGCAGCCGCTGAGTTGAGATTTAATGACGAGCAAATCGCTTCTTTCTCTCTTTCGTCCCATGCAATCATTCCATTATAATTTACTGCGCTCAGCAAAAAAAAATATATATATATATATATATATATATATATATTGGCTACACAGAGAAATACATTCTTGATTGAGATTAGAGTTGATTTGTTAATCTCTTATCTTAGATAGTTTTCTAAAATTTCAAATTATCAGAAACTATTACTAAAATTATTTGAAAATCTGAAATAAAATCTAGAATTATTTCAGAAAACAATGGCTTAAATTACAAATCTATATCTATTTTTTTGCAGAGTGTAACTTAAGCAGAAGTAGCTTATAGATCTCGGTTCCTTGTTGCCTGCTGATTGCTGGCTACCCGATCCCCGAACTGAAGCCGTAGCAATTGTATTTGGCCAGCAATTGGATGACTAGATGACTGCAATGACTTTACAAAGAGCCACCTCACGTAGTAGTCTGTTTGTTTGCAGCATGTGGCAAGCAGCATGTAGTAACGAGCCATTTCAGCAGCAGCATCAGCTTCATCGATTTGGCTCTGCAATTTAGTTCGCAACGTTGCAAACAACAAGCGCAACAAGCCAAAAATTGCAGGCGAAAATAATTGACATCTGTATATAAGTTGAAGCCATTTGATTTGCTGGTGGTTAAGTGGTTGCCTCTTTAGATGGTTAGCTTGGTTAGTTGGATATCCCCATTGAGATCCATTGGCTAACAAGTGCATAGCAAGGCACTGTTGTCCAGTTTAGCTTAGTTGTCTGCCATTCGATTTTTCACCTGCATTCGATTACGTTGCCAAGTAAGTGAGAAATTATGCCACAATGGAACAGTGCAGTTGCAGTGCAGTTCAAGCTGCAAGTTGCAAGTTGCACTCTGGGAAAGCTGCCAGCTTGAATTGATTTTATTAATCCCCACAACTTCCCGCACATAACTTCGTCTCTGCCTTATCGGGGCGCAGCGATTAGAAAGCGCCACTGCCTCTCAACAATATGTTGCCCATGTTCGCCGATGACAGCAACTTGTTTACCGTTTTTATTTTGTTGTTGTTGTTGTTGTTGTTTTTGTACCTTGCCTCCCAAATGTGGCACCGCATGTTTAAACAATACTGAACACAAACTTTTGGCATTTACATGAGAATTGAAAGCGCAAAGAATTTGTATGCAAACAGCTAAAAACTAAAAACTAAAAACACAATATGACCATAGAATCTGTGGTTAGTTATTCAGTAGTAAATTAACGACCCGCACCAGCTGCAACATATTGAGCCTAATTAATTTTTCAGCAAAACTGCAACTGTTCAACTTTCTATGCCCCCTGCAGAGGCCAGAGGTATAAATGAGCTTATTCATCGTATTCGCTTTGCTTTGTTAACTTCAGCTTGAGCCCCCCAACTGACCAAGTAGAGAATTTATTCTCTTCATTTAGAGCTGATAGCTTTTTGTATACATTTCGTCAATTAGTTATTAGATAGTTATAAAAATGGCTATTAGAGGAAACCAATATGCTTAAGTCGTAAGGCCAGCCATAATTATTCTGCGGAAAGTTTGAAATTATTCAGCTTAAATATTCAGTAAGTGTATAAAACCATTCTGCTTGATAATGTAACTTAATTTTAACGGTAGATGCATGTTAATGCCTAAACAATGCACCAGCATCATCTGAGAAACTGCAACAAGCAGCTAAACAACAATCAACAATGCAACAAAAACAAAAACCACAACAGCAGCAGCAGCAGTAACAAATTTGTTTAGTCTGAAAATCTATGCAAAGCTATTTTTTGAATGACTGAAACGAGAAAGCATTCAGCTAATGCCTTCGATATGTAAATTAGAAGAAAATTCTTTGGTTGCCAGTTGATTGGCCTCGTCCATGCCCAAGTCCAAAACCCATGCTTTTGCTTAATTATTGTCGCTTCTCTTCAATGTTGTTTTTTTTTTCTTTCATTTTTTAAATCGAAATTTACATAGATTATACATATATGTGGACATTGTTTGGGAAGCGGCTACTGTCAAATGAAAAGTGAGCATGGAAGCACAAAAAATAAATTTGTTTAAAACATACCCTGTTGGATTATATTTATACATTTCAAAACTCAATAAATTGTCAATCGATTTTTATCGATACTAATCTGGTTGAGTTAACGAGTAATAAAATGGAGACTTGTTTTGCGAAAGGTAGTACAGAAATCTACATTCTAAATTCCAGCTCCATAGCATTTATAGTTGCTGATATCTGGTTAGACAAGGTCATCAAGAATAATTTAAACTTTATGAGCTCAAAGTTATTGGGTACATTTGCACTACCTCATTATACCCCTCTAAACCATTTTGCTGCTGGGTATTTAAACAAGTCAAATGGCCAATTTTAATTCCAATTCCAATTTACGTCTAAACTGACCAACTTTTTAGTTAACTATGCCAGCTAGTTGATGATTGTGGCAGGCAGGAGGGGCACGCCATCAAGTTTGAGTTTGCCATGCCACACCTAGAGTGGAGAGACAGAGTTGCCACCGATTACCAACACGCTGCTGGTGGCAAAAGCCTCAGCGCGAACTCTTATCAACTGACAGCAAACAGTCGGACATTCGGAACAATTTGCATGGGCCATGAGGCATGTGGCATGGGGCATGAGGCAGTTGCTCCAATGGCTACTGCTACTTATCGCTGGCAGCCCCGAGCTCATTACGAATGCGAATTGGAAAACTGAGACTGAGACTGAGACTGCAACCAATTGGCTGGCATTGCAGTCGTGCCTGCAACAAGTGGCAAGCAGCAAGCTCTCTTGCTACTGCGGCAAATTGTGCTGCCACTTTTAATTGGCAACTTTTGGCACGCTCGGCAGCATTTTGCTTATCGATTTCTGATGACGACAAACAGACAGACAGACAGATGGACAGACAGACATATGGACGGACAGGCGGACAGGCGCACAGGCGGAGGGAGACCACTTTTCTAGTTTTCTAGTTTTTCGTTGCAGTTGGTCGCGGCACTGACAAATACTCTGATTATTGCAACTGCAGCTGCTTATTCCACTCAATATTAAAATGCAAATTTAAGTGGCAGGCGGAAAATTAAACTGAACTGAAAACAAAAAAAAAAAAAAAAAAAATACAAAACTGGATCTGAAAGTGGTGGAACTGTTCGAGTAGATTTTATGACTTGGCCCAGCCGGTTGTGCAAATAAATTGCTATTATTTCAATGAGGTTGGTCGTTCGTTGCACAGCGCACTCTGTGCTTACCTCTAATTATGCCACCGAGAGCAGCAGAGCCTGGCTATTAACTGCCAGATACCCTGTTCTTAAAAACATTAAAATAATAGTAGTTAATGTCTTACATTTGTAATTAGTATTGCAGACGTGCTAAAATATCATTTCCTCTTCTTTAAACTAGCTCTCAAAATGGCTAAGCTTAAGAGTACTTCAAAATATGTTCTTTAATTATAAATTCTTAATTAAATGATCATAAACCAGTCTGTTAAAAAAATGTTTTGATAATATACAGAAATAAAAACAGAAACCGCAGCCAAAGCTAGATCAAACAAGATAAGCAAAGCACAAAAACAACAAAATCAATATTTAATTTCGTGTCGAGTTTTAATGAACTATTTTTGGCCGCATGGTAAATAAGCAATTGTAATGAAACTCTGCAACTGAAATATGTTCGTGGCAAGCAAAAAGAGTGAGTGGGCCAAAACGCTAACCCATTTTGGTAACACAAACAACACAACCAGCTCAATTCGCATCGAAAGCAGCCAGCTGCAATTGCCTAGAAACGAGGCGTTGGCTCCGAATCTGACTCTGACTCTGACTCAGAGTCTGACTCTGAATCTGACTTAGACTTAGTTGTTGGCCAGTTCGAGTGACTGGCTTATTGGCGAGGCAGTTATGGTTTTTTTTGCCAGACGGGGCGAACACGCCCAAAAGCAGCTGCAGCAGTCGCTTGTTAGACAAGTTACCAAAAATAGACCAAACAACAAGCTGAACTTGGCTAGCTGCAGCCAGCCGGATCTGGTTAAGATCTCGTGGACTGTCTGACAGGGGAGGAAGCGGGAAGACGTAATTCATATTGAACTTTTATGGTCTGACGTGAAAAGGGAAAACTAAACTAAAACATAGCATTTATTGTTTACTTGGCAACAGAAAAAAGTTGCCAGCCTAATTGCAAACACGCATTTTGCATCAGATTTTATAGCTGCAACGTTGAATGTGCAACCAGCTGGACTGTAATTATAAGTGACGCCTTAATGAACTTGTCTTCTAGGCCCAGTTTAAGAAACGTGATTGTCTTGCTGCCACTCAGCTGGCAGCAATTTATGAGATCAACAGATCCGTTAATGCAAAATTACAAATGCGCTGTGCAACAACACGCGGAGTGAGATAGATATATATAAGTGGCAATAACCAACAAGACATTAACCCGGCGCATGCCTGCCACAGCTGCATGTGGCATGAAGCTGCAATAATGCCGCTGCATGTTCAATAATTGAACACAAACACACACTTGCCACACACCACACCACACACCCCATTCAGCATCAGCGTGACCCCTGCCTGTACCCTGCCTCCCCCTTGCAACACTTATGTGCAACAGCGGCGGCAAAACAGCTGCTGACTGAGTTGCAAAGCTGTAAGCGGGCTGCTGAAATCAGAGCCAGCGGCAAATCCAACAAGATATGAGTGCAAGCAGATAGACCCAACGACAAACGGACAGGCGGATAGACGGATAGACGGACAGACGGAACGACAGAGCGTCGTATCGACGCTGGCCACAAAAACATAAAACAATAAAGTTGGGCGCTGCGCAAAAGAATAATCGCATAAATCATGCGGACTTGCGGCAACGCGCGGCGCGGCGTCTAAGCTCCACTAACGGCCAAACGGACAACTTGCAACGGGCTACGTTCAACGGGCAAACGGGCAACAAGCCCAAACCCAGCCAAAGCCCAAACGACTCGAATCAACGACGCCGCACATTGGGGCAACAATCTAATTGTTTACCAAACAATTTTTGACAACTTTTTTGGTATTATTTAAAATAAATTATTCACTGTAAACAAAAAATCAATTGAAGAAAAACTACATGAAATTACAATTGTTATTTGAATTGGATATTTTAGAAAGTCTGTAAATAATAACACTTGAGTATTATTTATTTGAATATTGTTATATTGTATTTTATATATAAGACGAAGTATTCTTCATGACAAACTAAATACTGCATCAGACGAAGCTAGTGTTATATATTCCATTTTATCTTTCAGTAGTATATATCTATATCTATATACAATTCTATATCTATATATTTATCTTTATCTATATCTATATCTATATCTATATCTATATCTATATCTATTTCTTTATCTATATCTATATCTATATCTCCTCTTCCTTTTTCTATTCTTTCTAAATCGATCCTTTTTATAAACCATTTAAGTAGAATAATTTAACCGTTAACATTATATTGATTGATTAATACAAATCTTTATTAAAGTTGGATTTACGTTTAAAAATTTTGATTGCACATCTTTAATATATTTTCATTGCTTAATTTTTAGTGAAAATTAAAAACTAATTATGCCACTGTGCCGCACAATGGTACAGACAGCTGCTGCCGCAGCACACACAGCAACAACAATAACAACTACAACAACAATAACAAAAGCAACAACAACAACAACCACAGCGAGGCAACACTTTTCTTGCCTTAAGCCAAATTTATAGCGATCTAAGTAGGTATAAAGCGCTCATTTTGTGGCAGCCAGCGCTGACTTCGTTACGTTTCCAAGGAGTGCCCCGCATGAGTATATGGTAGGTGTAGGGGCGGGGTGGCTGTTGAGGGGTGGATGGGGGTCGCAGTATTTGGCTTTGTTTTTCGGTTGGTTTTGTGGTAGTGCTCGCTCTCTTCAGGGGCTAAGAACAATAGAAATGCATTGCACGAAAGTTCAGGGCGACAGCGGTGCTTAAATGAGGGAAAGGCTCGCAAATGCTCAAATGGGGAGGGGGAACGAGGGGACTCAGGCTGAGGCTGAAACAGTTGACAGGGGCGCGGTTGCATGTGCAGTCCTAAATGTCGTACTTGTGGTAGGTGGTCAGAGGAGAGAGAGGGAGGATGCCTGGTATATCTTTGTGTTCACTCGTGCGCGATTTAAAAGCCCAACTTGACGTTGCTTTCGCTTTGAAGCTGCCCAGTCCAGAACCACATTGCCAGGGCCTTTGTTGTGGTAAAACAGTTAGCATTGGTAGAACGGGTGACTGGGTGTATGGGTGGATGCGTTGGGCTGGGGTACGTTGGTGAATAACAACAACAAACTGCTTAAATCGTAACCGTCATGCGGTTAAGCAAAAAGTTGTTCCAAAATTCTTCGAGGCGCGGGCGTGGTTATAGCCCACCCAATAACTGTAACTTCCTCTACTCTCCCCTCACATCTCCTCCTCTTTACGGCCCACTTATACTATGCTCGCCCCATTTCGCGCTAACTGGACAAATGACATTCTAATGCCGCTCCATTGGGGCATACGAGACAATATAGGCAACACAAATCGCATTTATCACGTATATGACAAAATGCAATACAACAACCATGCAACAACAGAAAACGACTTTTTTTTAGCAGCAAAGAGAAGACATACACTGAGAGAAACCATTGGATTAGTAATAATATTAGTATTTTATTAAAAGTAGTTGATTAGTATAAGGAATTCGCCATTTTAGGTTGTCTTTTCATATGTGTAAAATTTGCTTTTTTATTATTTATATTCTTAATAAACATTATTATTTTAATATTTAACATTTTTACATTTACTTTTAAGTTAGTAAATAAAAATGCATTTAATTTAATTTGCAAAAACTTAAGATTTTGCAGAGATTCCCATTTTAGGGCAATTTTCTAAAATTCAGGTTTTATGTTATGATTGCCCAATACTAATAAGACTTTTCGCCCAGTGCATAAACAGGCTTAAACAAGTTTGCCTGCCGTCAGTTGGCCTGTAGCCTCATTATTATGCGCGCATTGTGCGTGGCAGCGGACTACGGACAACAGGAACTGAGCTGGGAGCTTGAAGCTCAGACCTCGGAGCATACTGAGCACTGGTCGGTGAATACTGGACAGTTGGCATAGGCATAGGAATTTCCGTGTGTGAGTGTGTGTTTGCGCCTGGCAACGAAGCGTGCTCCGATTCTCAATTTCAATTGCAATGCAAGTTCGTATTTTGCTGCTGCTGCTGCTGCTGTTGCTGTTGCATATGCCTCCAGGGACAACAATTCATGCAACGGCGAGCAAAAACTAAAAGAGAAGCAAACCGGCAACGATGCCAAAACCGGCCAAACAAACTTACAACTGTAGAGCGCAATTAAACAAAGCCGCCATCCAGACAATGCGCCGCGTCCAAAATGGGTAAGAGTTGCTGCCCCATGTGGCAGCCAGACGCGCAGGCAGGACAGGACAGGCCAGCGTAGGCAAGGATTCAAAACGCATTTCCGCCGACGCGTCGTCGATTTGGTTGCTCGTTCGCTTTTGCGCTTATGCAAAACTCGCCTATCAGCGAACGTCAATCGCAGGAGCAGCAATGGGAGCAAGGAGCCAGGAGCTGGGAGCTAGAAACCAGAAGCAACCAGAGTCAGAGCTAGGCCATATGTGGAGTACAGCTTGTCATATTTTTAGTTGGCACAACAAAGCGATGACCATAATCGCTTGTAAATCGCCGAGAATATAGCGAAAAGAAGTGTCTAAGGGAAAGAGACAGAGGGATAGAGGGGAAGAGAGAACCAGAGAGATATAGAAAGACCGAGGTATATAGAGAAATTGCAAATATAGAAGTTAGAGAGAGAAATAGATAGAGATTTATTCAAATAGGGACAATTACCTAAATGGAAAAGAGAAATAGTAAGAGGGAGGTGGAGAGAGACAGAATCAGAGGCAAGTCTCAAAGTAGGAAGAAGAAAGAGAGAGAATGAAAGAGTGAAAAAGTGAGTAAGTCAGATCTGAGATATGGATTTTTAGATGTTTAACAAATTTTATTTACTAGTAATACTAAAGTTAAGTAATAAACATTTCAGTGAATTTTATTCATTAGAGATTACCAAAAGTTTGAAAGGGAAAGTTAAACAAATGAATTTTTTGCTTAGGTTTAAGTTAAGATTGAAAAACTTAAGTTTTAAAAGTGCTACATTTATAACTTGTGGCAAAGAGTGCCATTATACCACAGGGAAGCCAAAATATGAGAGATAAACTACACTTGAACTGGTTGACTGGCAAAAAAAACAGTGCAGGTGACAACCCTGGAATAAGATAAAAGGGCATACCCCTATTCAGAAACTGGGTTGACAATAATTCTCGGTGCGTGTCCCCAATTTCGTTAATAGCATCTGCAATGAGGCGTCGCCCATTTTCACTGGCCGTGTCCACAATGCAAATGAACTTCTTTCAACGATCTACTCAGGCAGCTGGAAAACGATTCCATCATCATCATCATGGCCCTTTAGCAGCTGTGGTAGGAACAGATGGGTGCACAGAGGACTCCACATCAACTGGACGCCACCGTTTTGTTGTGTGGAAATTTAACACACAAATCCAGTGAAGCGTCAACTTGAGCAGACATAATCCCCATCACAGCTTGCGTCCCTCGCCTTCCTTCCTAGCATTGTCATCAATGTGTGTTCGCCTTAATTTTCTCCTTTTTTCTTGCTTGCAATTTTCCTGCTCTTTTATTTTTTACTCGATATTTTTTTGGGCTCCAAGTTGCTGAAGCGGAAAACTTTACAATCCATCAAATTAATGGTGCAATGTGTCACAAGGAAGCTACAGTATCCAGCCAGAATCGTAGACCACCCCTTGCTCTCCTCCCGCACTCATTGAACATCTGACAGACAGTTGGTCGGTTGGGTGAGATGCTGAAATGTCATCAACTTGAAATTGTAAATCAAGCAAAAGTTGATTGCACAAAGCGCGATTTGTTAGAGTGCAAAGGGAGTTGGCGGAGGGAGTTGATTGAACCAAACAGTTGCTGCTGCTTTCGGGTTTAGCCCGCTGCAGACACCTGTTGAAAGCTCCTATCAGCCAGTAAAGTGTTCCATCTGAAGTTGCTCAAAATTGAAGAGTGATTTACAATAGACCCAAAACCAACATGTATAATTCTTAAACAAGTTTTTTAACTATTAATAGAATATGTTTGCCAGTGCCAGATGGGGACTCGTTACTGTGAGGCTAGGTTAGTTGAAGCTCTCCAGCGATTACTGTACTCCTTTCACCTGGGCTGCAAACTTAAACATATTGAGGCCCATATGAAACACAATTAACCGCAGCCCACATTGGAGGCACCTTTCACCGGCGGCAGTAGGAGCCGCTTCCACGCTGTGCACATAATGAAAGTCCTACGCGATTAACATGTTCGAGAGGGAAAGAGAGAGGACGAGATGGAGAGCGAGAGAGTTGGGACAACGCTTTGGGAGATATGCAAATCTCTCTCGTCCCACTGCCAGTTGCACGTACAATCGTACAAACGTAGAAACGTACAAATGTCGGACATTTTATAGACTTATCACGCGACAGAGGCACAGAGAGCGAGAGCCATAAATTTCAGCGATATGCTGCATGCCCCCAAATGCCGCCCACTCACAAGGTAATCGCAGAGACTGAAAGAGCTAGCAACTGCAGCAGCAGCAGCAGACGTAGCCCAGACTGGAGCCATCGTCACGAGTGCCAGCAATTAATTTTCATACGCAGACGCAGCTGCTTTGCAGCAGTTGCAAGCTTCCCGGCTACTGCCTTGCTTCATAAACGTTGCAAGCTGTAAAGCTCCAAGCAACAGCAGCAATAACAACAAATTGCGCATCAATGTGGCGACTTGTGGCATTCTAGGAAAATAAATTTAAATAAACGCAGATTCTATGGCCACTGCCACGGATACTCCTCTTTCCCCCTCAGCACAACCCTTGCAAACTGCAATCTACAAGCAAACTGAGAATCGAACATGCAAATTTACACTTAAACAAGAAACTAGACTTTCCGGTTAAGCATCGAATTCTAAATACCCTCTCATTAAAATTAATCACATAATAACTGGAGACTTTTTTTGGGATTTTTTTTTTTTTAGATACAAAAGCTTTTTATTTACTTATTTAATGTCGACTAAAATCAGTCGACACAAGTAAACTTTGCGATGTACAAATCAAAACCGAATTCAATCCAGAATTCATTAAAAAGACAATCTATAAAAATATACAAAAAGTTGGCAGAGAATATGGTTTTATTTTATGGAGAAGGGGCTTTAGCACATCTCATGATTAAACTCGAATACCCAGATTTGAAAATCAGAGCAGAGCTGAGAGGATGAAGGATAGAAAACCTTTTGGTCTGTCAGTGTTTGCATTTGCCGCCACGCAAGTGTTTTAACAATGTTTGCAAGGCGCATTACGTGATTCGGCCACCGCCTACTGCAAATGCACAGCACACCCGTACCCCGCAGCTCTTACCACTCCTCTCGCTCCACCACCACTCAATGGCGTGTTTGCGGCATGTTGAAATTTAAATAAAATGCACAAAGGGAGCAGCAGCAGCAGCAGCAGCAGCCAGGAGAGCACGCTTCAGAGTCAAGTCGCACTTTGAATGCTCCACAACGAAATGTTTGCTTCGGACTGAGACAAAGCAGTTGGCAAAGTGTTTAAGCCACAAAATGAACAAGTTCGATTTCTTGGTTTCTCCCTTTGTCTTGGCCTTTTTGGCTGTAGCCACTCCACTCGTATCATTGTCGCCGCAAACACTTTGCGTCGATAACATTGGGAATGGAGGAGGATTTCGAGGATTCGAGCTGGAAGGGGAGTTTTACAGGGTTTGTTGACAGTGTCGCAATCTTTGCTTTAAATTAGCGCATGCATCTTCATTTGGCCAACCCATCGCAATGGTCCACAGTGATAGACTGCCCTCTCTACCTTCTCGATCTGCTCCTGCTACAATTTCACTGCTGAGTCATTAGAATCTGCAGCTGCGTTTGCACTGCCGGCTTAAATCCAATTATGCGCATTTGACCAATGCCCAAGGCCAACACACACAAACACACACACACAACGAGCAACTTTGGCTGATCTGCAATTTGGCCTGGCCAGCAAACAACTTGGCCAAAAGCCGCTGGCAAGCATTGTCCACTCTGCGTGCACTTTTGCTTTATTATAGCAATGCTTATACAGATTAGAATAAATCAACTTGCCCCCAACTTCTCTCTGTCTCTCTCTCTCTCTCTCCCTATCTCTCTGTCTCTCTGTTTAGCTCTCTGTCCCTTTCTCTCTTGCTTTGTGTGATCAGTAAACGCTACCGGCAACAATCTAAAAAAAAACTGCAATTGGAGCTGGAGTCGAGGCAGCTGCACGCCGGACATTGGACTCTGGACACTGGACACTAGACACTCTCCGCACCCCACACCCCACACGCCTAGTTGTTTTGGGCCCCCTATTAAGTGCAAAGGAAGTCGACCAAGATAAGCAGGCAAATATCTGCAGCCAAAAGGAATCAAACAACAACTTGCCAACGGCCAAAACAGATCGCAAACTGAGAACTGCAACAGTCTTGGAGAGTTGGGCAAAATCGAAAAGCAGCTGCTCCTGCTCCTAGTAGAACTGAACATAATTTAAAATTGAATAGAATATATAAATATAGATCATATTTTAATGCTTAATAATTGATTTCTTAATCTACATATACAAAAAATTACATTTTAATATTCACTCACTTATTTATATACTTTGATTTTAAATGTACAAATATAAATCAACTAACTTAATTTTATTAATCAAGGCAGAAATGCAGAGCCGTTAGACTATGGAATTAACGTTAAAAATTACTAAGCTAATTTAAATTTAAATAAATTAAACCTATCAAAACTGGTAAACTTGCTGATCAGATGAGAATCTTAGAATTTGTACTTAAATTTATTATAGAATTTTGGATGACATTAAATGGTAGTTGGACTGAATTAAGAACGATTCACAATGGAAATCGGTAGATATTTTGATCAACTTTTGAGTAACTTGTAGATTTTAAGTTTTCATGATCTGTAGCAGTTGCTCAATCAAGATTTGTGAGTGATGCTATTGCAGTCCTATAAATCTACATAAGTGTTTGTATTATTCCCAAACAAGTTGAGTTGAGTTAAGTTTCGTATGTGGATGATTCCCATTCTCATGACTACATGGAGTTCAACACTTGCCCGATTCGCCGACAGTATTGCGACCCGGCGAGCTTACAAATTAAACGCATTCAAGTGCAAGATGCTGGAATTTTGATTGGGTCAACAAAGTCAAAGCGCTGCTGCTGCTGCTGCAAGAACGATGATGACGACGACGACGACGACGAGGACGGCGTCGGTAGCACAAAAATGCCATAACAAAATGTGTCAAGTGCCAGACATAAATGCCTAAGTAACGGCGCAGCCAGCCAAAGGAGTTGTGAGTTCGTTCCAAATGCAAGCCCAAGCGATCGTTGCCACCAGCCTGCTGCCCCTCATCCTCCGGCTGCTGCTCCTCCTGCTCCTTCTGCAGCCGGCGGCTTTTTTGCTGTTTGCACTGGCGATTCGACAAGCAACTCGCCGATCGGCTTCGCTTCTCGCCATGAGACAATAAATTTTCGGTTCGTCACTTTTTTTCCTGCTGCTGCTGCTGCTGCTGCTGCTGCTGCCGCTGCCGCTGCTTCTCCTTCTCTGTGCTCTCTGCTGTTTTTGTTCTCTTCTTTTTTCTTTTTTAGTTTGTTCTTCTTTGCTGTGTTTTGTGTGCGCTTTCCAATTAAAAATGCGCACGGTTATCGACGCAATTGGAGTTGCTTTTGCCCGCTTGTACTTATTTGTAAGTTGCACGCATGCTCCAAAGAATGCAACTGCCACTGCCACTGCTCCTCCTGCTGCTGCTACAGAAGATGGGCTCCTTCTTCTTTTCTGTTAATTTACATAAAAATCTCTTAATTGCAATGCTGAGAGGAGGTTCGCTGCCTTTTTTTCTTCTTTTTGTTGTGCGCTTATCAACGCCATGTCATGTCGCCGACGCCTGATGATTCTGATTCTGATGCTGATGCTGATGTCCTTTGTGTCCAGCGATCGCTTCACGTTGCCCACTAACAAATTTTCGGTCGGTGGCGGCACGTCAACATCGTGAATCGCCAATTGGTGAATCTCTCTCAACTTTGCACATCCGCCCGGTAGCTGGAGCTGGAGCTCAAGCTGGAGTTGGTCTGTAGCTGGCAGGCGTACACATGTTGTGCGACACTTGCAACGCCTGCACCTCCTCCGACTCCTCCCCCCTGCTGCTTGCTGCTGTCATGCATAATCGCTGATAAATGCGCCCTTCAGTGCCTACAAAAATGATTTGTGGATAATTAATGCAGAACCAAAAACATTACAAAAAATACAACAAAAAAAAAGCAACAAGAAAAAAACCTGTTAGCCGCGCGCGCGCTTTTAGCTCAAAGAACTGCAATTTGTGCAAAAGTTTGTTGTTGTTGTTGTTGTTGTTGCTGTTGCACAATCAGGCCTTAAACGCAATCAACGCACAGTAATTCATGGCTGCAGCTCACAAGTTGACAGGACCCAAAGACGACCCAACGAGAACAAGAAGGCGCAGCAGATAAAATGCTTGCAACTAGCTGCCAGCTAATTGCAGGGGCGTTCAAAGAGGAGCCAACAGGAGCAGCGTGTGTACGGGTGTGTGTATGCATGTGTGTCTGTGTGTGTATGTGTGTGCGTATGTGTGTGTGAGTGCAGTAGGAATCACAACAAGCGCACAATTAATGAATGCTCCTCTCTAGCTGGTTAAAACTTACGATCGGCCGATCAAATTGGCACACGCAAAAGTGTAGTGCTGGTAAGCGCAGGAATGTTCGCCGATATTTCACAACACTGCTGCAAATTGGACTGAATATTGATAATTGTGTTGTGTGTTAAACACTTGCACTGGCTTTTAACTAACTTTAAATGAAAATAAATAAAATACGATTGAATAAAATGCATCCTTTTGATAATAGTTGTCTGCATAATGTTTATCTGTGTTTTCTGTTCATTAGTGCTTTCTGGGAAGGTGAGAGTTAGACGCCTGTAAAGTTTACGGATTGACAAACTTAAATTAAAAATCAAAATAACAGTGTTCGGCAACGTAGCAATGCAGCGATTGACATATTTTATGTTGGCATGTTGGTATTACAATTATCAATTGACAATGCAATTGTCACTTCAAAACCTTTTCCTTGCTAATAACCATTTTTGGAGCACTTCTTGGCAAAATGAAAATTGACCTGGTTAAAACGGAGCTTCGTTTAATGACCAAGATTATCAAATCGGATGCAATGAATTGTCAGCATAATGTGCATATGGGCAACGAGCAAGTTAGGACTTAAGTCGAGTTGTGCTTGAAAATCTTTGAGGAGGAGCCCATATTGTTCAATGAGGAATCATTTCGCGGCAAGCGGTGGGCAACGCGGCTAACTGCCTCCTACTTTAACAAGCTAAGATATCACCAACAAAATGAACCAGTTTCTTGCGTTGCTGACGGACATCAAGCAGCGAACGTAGCACATGTGGCAACGCGCCTCTTTGTGGAACCAGGATGAGATCCTTCAAAGTCATTGCATCATCTGGAGAACGCTCTGACTTCGAACTGGAGGTCAAAGAGATGGTCGGTTGTAAGTAGCAATCAAGAACTGCCCAGTAAAAAACACAACTAATTTAAGTCATTATCCAGCGGAGCTGCCAAAAATTGACAGCACACAATTTGGTAGTATTCAGTTCGAGGCCTGGCGGGATAATCGACATGCATGCGGCCAAAAGTTCAATCGCAAGCTAATTGATGTCTTTAGGTCAACAGGTGAAGGTGTCCCCCGCTGCCATAAGCGTTTTTAATGCTTTGCTCAACGTTAGACTTAAAAAGAGGTGATTTTATTTGATGTTTCTTAAATTGTATTCCCTAAGCTCATTTAACGGTTAAAAATCATTTTGTGAAAATGTATGTGACTGGCGATATAGCCATGTCGCTCTGCCCGTCTGTATAAACTTCAAATTTAAAAAATATATATTCGTATATTCGCCGCAGATCCAGTTACCCTGGCTTATTGCGCTCACTAAACTCTTAGGCCAAATGGACTTCTATTTACAGAAGCTGCAACACCAACTCGTAAAGCATTAGTTGTTATCCAGTTTGCTATATCTACACAATTCGTTATAAATCCATAAAAAAAAGCTATATATTCTTACTTATCTAAAATACAAATAAAATGTTTTAAATTAATTTGCTTCTGCATTGCTTTTAATAATATTCTGCGGCATACCTTTTGGCACCATTGAAAAAAGAATGCGTATTGTTAAATTGCGTGGCATACTTTTGTGCTGCAAACCAAAGTTACCATCTCAGTAAATATTGTGCAGCATACTTTCGTGCTTTTTAATTATAAAAGTCGGAGCGTGGCTCTCTGCTCAGTTGTCAATTCACAGCCCATTACAGGTGTAGCGCCATCTAAATGTGGAAACTGTTCAGGTAATGCCAGCTGTCTGGTAATGGTTGTTCTTAAAAAAAAAACAATAGTTTCGTTGAATGGTTTTTCTTTTGTTTTTATTTTTATTGGAAAATGTGTTTTTTATTTTGTTTTTTGATTTTTTTATATTTGCCTGCTCGCCAAAATCCATTTATAATTATAAAGAATTTGCAAAAAATGTTTTGGTTTCGCTTTCATTTTTTTTTGGTTTTGTTTTTTTTTTAAATTTTATTTTCTATCTTTGCTTTAAATTTTGTTTGTTTGCATTTTGACTTTGCACATTTAAAAATTTGACTTTTTACTATTTTTGAATCTTTCTTGGTAGCAAAAACAAAACTTAATTGTAATTTTTCTACAACAACATTTTGTGTTTTTTTTTGCCCATTATATAATAATATATATGCAATTCTGTAGCTAGATTTCGACATACATTTTCCAATGCTCAGCCATCTGCTTCACCTTATCGTCGTCTAATTATGTATGTATTTATGTATGTATATGTATGTATATGTGGCGACTTGCACATGCGCCCATTTGTTTTATAAACAAATGCAATTGAGTTTTTATGTTTTCACTTATATTTCGTCTTTGATTTTTTTTCCTATGTTTTTGTTTCTGTTTTTGTTGCCGCCTAGGTATAAATTTTTTTGTCAATTTGAATTTGGCCTACGTACACGCACACACATACAATAATGCGCACTTTGTATGTACGTGCCTATATGTGTGTGTGTGTGTTTGTGTTAGTGTGTGTGTGTCTGTATATGCGTGTTGACTCGTCTCGAAAAAATAACTTCGACCTAACCTTAACAAATTTAACTTAGTAATTGCATACTTTTAGGCTAGGGGCTAGGCTAGTAAATGGTTTTCTCCGCTAACTTCATCTTCTTCCGCTTAATGCACTTATGTATGTGTTTTTTCCTTTTTTCAATTTTCATTAAATTTATCGCAAAAATGTTAATCCCAAGCCTTGCAAATTGTCCACTTAACTACTTTACAATATATCTTTTTTTCTTCTTTATTTTCTTACATGTTTGTTGTATAACGTTTTTTTGTTGTTATTCGCAATTGCTTTCAGTCGGATAGCAAACGATTTTAATTCGCAAATTGTTGTTTAGCTTTTGTTTTATTTTTGTTTTTTTTTTATTTTCTTAAAAAATTGTTCAACTCGTAAATTGAGTTGGTTTTAAAAAATCTGTTCCCGCCATTTTGGTTTTAATTCATTTTTTGTTATTTATGAATGCTTGTTGTCAATTGTTGCGTTATATGTTTCGTTTTTCTCTTCTGTTCTGTGTGTATGTGCATTATAATTAAAATTTATTGCTATATGTATATGTAAATATGTATATATTTGCTCTTTTATTTTTGCTCTTCATTGGCGCTAAGAGAACTGCAGCAAAGAAAATGAGAGAGGGAGAGAGAGAGAGATTTGAACTGAAACCCTTAGCTAGGAAATGTTTTTATTTTGTATTTGTTTTACATAAATCCTTCTCTTCTCATGTGAAAAAAATATAATAAATATATTAGATTGCAAGCATGTTTTATATACAGCGTGTGCACTTTGGGTGCTATTTTAGAGATATGAATGATCTGCTATAAAAAAAAACTGGAGCGGAGCTAAAACATATAAATTTACTTCCACAAAAGAAAATTGGACAAGAAATAATTGCAAATAATTGTTTGTTTTTATTACACAAAAAAATAAAATACTAAATGAAAAACCAAACTACTTAAAAGTTATGTGTGTATGTGTGAGTGTGTGTGTGAGTGGTTTATAATTACTAGAAAACGTCTTTGTAAATGTAGATTTTTTGTTGTTTCGCTTTGTTTGTTGTTTGATAAATTATGCTAATTAAAATACACAGGTAAAAATAATTTCATTGTTTAATAATTGTTATTTGTTTTGTTTCAATTTTAGTTTAATGCAAACTTAAGCCTAGCGAAAATCTTTTTAACGTGCAAGAATCAACTTGATTTTTGTTGTTGTTTTGTTTTGTTGTTTTTGTTTGTTTTGTTTGTTTGTGTTGTAGAAAGCTTTCCTTTAATAACCACATTATGTTAATTTGTACACATTTCTCTTTTAAGTAATTCATTATTAAACAATTGGCTATGTGTGTGTTTAGTGGATGTAGGTGTGTGTGTATTTGTGTGTGTGTATGTGTGTGTGCGAAGTACAAAAGTTGCCTCAATTCACGAATACAACAAAACACAGTTTCATATATATATATTTATATATATATATATGCATATATACATATATATATATATATGCATATATATATATATATGCATATATACATATATATATATATATGCATATATACATATATATATATATATGCATATATACATATATATATATATATGTATATATAAGTATATACATTTATATATATATATATATTCAAAAATTCCCTAACGCACAAAACTACTTACTGACTTAATTTCCCTTATGCCATAAAAATCCCTATTTTTTTGCTCAACATCTGCGCTTTGCGTCCATATATATATATATATATATATATATACTTATATACTTATATATATATATATATATATATATGTATGTATATATGTACAGTTTACGGGGTTTCTTTTGTATATATGTGTGTGTGTGTGTGTGTGTCTGTGAGTTTTCGCTTTAAACATTTAATTGATTTTTTATAATAATTTAAACTAATTCTCGCTTTGCACAAAAAATTTACACAATTTATTAATTTAATTTAAATATAATTTAATTAGGGTTTATTTTGTTTTTGTTGTTGTTGCTTTTTGTGAGCTACTCATTTTTTTATTGTATAATTATACTTTTCGCTTGTTGTATTTTTGTTAGAATTATTGTTGTTGTTCTTACTGCTTACGGCAAATTGGTTGTAAATATGTACAAACTTTTTTACTTACAAACTAAACATGTTTTGTTTTTGTTTTGAAATCTTGCGTATTGTATATGATCTATGTATATAATATATATAAATATGCCCCTATGTGTGGTTTGTTTTTTGTTTTGTTTTGTTTTTGTTTTTCCTTTTTGTATATGTATAAATATTAAACACTAAAACGAACGCCAGCCTATAAAACAATTCTTGCACTATACAATTCTCAATTAATAAATAGTAATGCTGTTTGCTACTAAAGACTTCTTATTGGTAATCAGTATATCGCTATCGATCTCCTTCCGGTTAGTCACCTTAATTGGTTATCGGTCATCGCTCATTACTCATCGCATGCTCATCATCATTCGCAACCTCATCTTCATCATGTTCGCACTCTGTTAAGGCTGTAAGGCTGTTGCAGTTATTACAAGGCTACACGGTTAACGCTAACTGTGCGTTGTTTTTAGACATGTTACGATTTGTTAATATTATGTTAACAATGTTGTTGTTCTTGTTGAATTTGTTATCTAGTTCATTCTTTGTTTTGGACTGTTAACTTAAGTTGTTGCATTGCTGTGTTTGTTAGTTGCTTTGTGTTGCAATCTTTTGTGTGTGTTCTAGTTTTGTTATGTTTTGTTTTGTTGTTTTTCTGAGTTTCTTTTGGTATAGCACTTGAGTGGAAATCCTACGCTATTTTAATAAAGAGTATACAGTTAAAGGAAGTATGCTTCACTTTTACTTTTACTATTGCTGTTAACGAAATGTAAAGTAAATGTAAATGTTAATTTTACTGTTACTGTTACTGGTAGTGTTACTGTTGCTGTTATGTTGCTTAATTTTCTTCGAGTTGATGGTGATTTATAATGAGACTGCTAACTGTTGCTTCTGCTTATGCTATAGCCGCCGTCAGATAGTATAGATCCATGAGGGTCTGCACATTAATGGGCAGACAGGAGAGCCGATCGTGCGTGTTGGAGTCGAGGGCAAGCCACGATAATGCATTGTATCCCTCGAGCACGAATCGCAGCACATCAGCGGTTAGCGTCGAGTCCAGTGGATGATCGTTGGCCGACTGAAGTGCATTGGTCGAGTTGAGTATATCGTCGGCTATCTGTATATTCGGTACGTGCAAATGCAGGGCGGTCTTCAGGAAGACGGGACACACATCCTCCAAATGCGGACAGGCGGACCAGAACCACGCCGGCATCCGGCCCGTTGGCGCTGTGGACACCATATAGCCCACCGATATGGGCTGCTGGTTGAGTGAACCGACCTGCAAATCAAATTAAATATTCAGTTTAGTTAATCGATAACTTAGTATTGGTTACTATTACTCACCTCTTCCACTTCCTGCGGTGGCGTGCATTTAAAGTTGTTGCCGCCGGCACTTTGCCAGCTGCGATTGTCCTCCAAACGGCCGGGACTGCCATGAGTCGGTGAGGGTTCCATTTGAGCAGCTGTGCAGCAATATATAATCAGTTAGTTAAGTTACTACAAATAATAACATGGCTTGTAATACTCACAGTCCCAGAAGAGATCGCCAATGTCCGCATCGCTGAAGTCCTCGTTGCCCTCCTCCTCGCCAAAGATGAAGTCATCGGGATCATGCGGCTCATTTTGAAACTGGCGTGTAAAGGACTGCAACAATAATAAGGGCGATAAGTTATAAGTGTTAAACTGTATTAAAATTGATATCCTAAATCGTTTATCGATATTAGTCGATTTCGATAACAGTACTTACCGCACAGACCGCACTGGTGGGAAAGACAAGAATGTGTGTGCACGTCACATCCTGCGGCGTTGACAACGGATTCTGCATGGAGATCTGCGAGAAGCGCTCATCCGGCGTAAACTGATCGGGCATCACACGGAGCTTGGCATCCGGCTCGAGGGTGACCAGACAGGCACTGAGTATGGTCGGCGGATACATGAGGGTGCATTGTTTGCACATGTCCTTGAACTGCTTGGAGGCCTTCTGCAGCTGTTGTTTGCTCAGCAAATAGCTCCACGACTTCAGTTCACTGTGCCCAATCCGACCGATCCGTCCAATGACCAGTCGCCACATTTGCGACGTTTGCGAGATGAGACCCATGACAAAGTCCATCAGCTTGCGTAGTGCCACATAGCGAGCGGGCGCTTTTCGTCGTCGCGCCCGATTCGGCACATCGATATTAATGCACACCTTCTCGAGCAGCTCGCCCCGCTCATCGGTGGCGGTGGCCAGTAACCACGACTGATCCTCACTCAGGCAGTAATTACAATACATTACCGAGTAACGTGTCTCGTTCTGGCCGTGCATGCTGCCTGCGGCACGTGAGAAATCCGTCTTGTCATTGCGCTCGTGCATCGGCGCCAGCACAAAGGGAGCGGTGTACATTTTGTAGGCTCGTCGATTGGGTTCATCCTTTGTCTTGAGGAAGGCCTCCATGTTGGCGGCAGTGCCGAATCCGGTTAAACTCTTTACGGGCTGCGCGTGCACCAAGTGCCGGCGACACTGTGAGAATATGTTGAGGGCCAGGCACTTGATCTCATCCGAGAAGCGTCGTCGATTGCCACACGGTCCCAGCTCCATAATCGACTCCAGGGAGATTATTTGTATGTTCATCTGGGCACGCACTGAATCCGGCACAGCTTTCAGCAGCTCCGCATAGCAGCGGAGCAGGGCAATCAAAGCGAGACGTTCCAGCTCAAAGCTGTCCGAAGCAAAGGTAAAGGGATTCACCACATACAGGACAATCGCCGACGGATTGATATCCTCCAGGGTCTCGCCCATACCCAGCGGATCGCCCAGAACAAGTGCGGGCTTGACATCGACACCAGCACCAGCTGCACCCGGTTTAACATCCGCCTTGCTATCCGGCTGTTCCTGTGACGATGCTGACTGCGATGATTCCGTGCCAGGTTCCTGCTTGATAATTGGCTCAATGTGATGCTCAGCGGCTACGGCGCCCGTTGGCGTTCCAGCCTGTCCAGCGGCGGTTCCTTGATTTTTACTCGAATGACTGCTGCTGGGATCTGGTGGATTGAGCAGCGTCTTGTCGCTTGGCACACGGCTCAAATACGGTGCCAGCTGATAGAGAAAGGCAATCGCATATCTGCGTATCTGCTCCGCCAGTGGCGCATGATCCAAGGTGCGCAGCCAATCATCTAGTGGAGTGACTACGTCACGTTCTCTTTCGGCGCCCACTTGGAGCACACCATCCCAGCCGCGGATGGGCGTATGTTTGCCGAGCTTGCACATCTCATAGGTACTGCTCAGCTCGCGGAAATAAGTACGCGTACTCGCCGCCACATGCTCATTATCCGGACAGATCACGACATAGACCACGTCCCGCGCATACGAATAGGGTTCGAGTAGAAACTTATCCCAATAGTGGATTGAATGTGGCGCAACAGATATCCAATCCTTCTCATAGCCAACGACAACCGATGGTATTGGCTGGGGTTCACATTGGCCCGAGGCGCGTCCGGCGAGACGATGAAATTGACGCCAAGTGAGTGGACCACTCACCGTATTATAGGAGCTGGCATCCTTAGAACCGGCAGCGCCACCACGTGACTTGCAGTGGAAGGCACTTTGGAGCATTGGTTGGATGGCGTTCATGGTACGTACAATCTCCTTGTTGCTGCGCGTGAAACCCACGGGAAGATATGGCCATTTGTGCACCGTCAGACGACTGCTGCCCAGCGTCAGCAGTTTCTGGCGCAGAGCAGGTGCCGCCTGGAATGCTGTCAACTGTTGTTGCTGGTGGAGATTATGTTGCTGCTGCTGCTGTTGTCCATGATGGTGCCCCTGTCCCTGTCCAAACTCGAGCATATTCATGTCCATGCGTTGGCTCTCGAAGGCGAGGCGAGCCTGTTCCAGCGCCAGGCTGATCACATCGTGCGCATCCGTAAATTCCAGCACATTCGCAATGGAGGCCATTGACGCAGCTGGAAAGCCACTGTTCCCAAAGAGTCGTCGATTGCGGGACATGCGACGACGATGCGATTGCAGCGCACGATGCACTGAACTGCTCGAGGTTTGGATGATCGAGCACTGATCGAGCAGCAGATCGAAGATGGCGTGAGCCAATTGCAATTGCTCCAACTGTTGACCCGTCGTCGTCGTCGTTGTGTGCTTCTCCAGCTCTTTGCCGGATTCGGCGCCAGCTGTTGGCTTAATGTTGCCACTGCTGCCCTTGCGGCACAGACTTTGAATGAGGCTGAGCAACGTGGGCTGTTTATTGCGCGCTGGATCATCGACAATGCCCGTGATCTCCAGCTCATCCTCGTAGAAGAGGCCGGCACGATGCGAAAGGCGACGATTGACGACGGCACTGAAGCCACAAGTGCATTCCACGGGATCATCATCCACATAGCCGGTGATATGCGGATTACTGCTGGGCGGCGTGCACGACGAGGAGCTGGAGCCACCATTAGGACCATGACCGGAATGATGGGAGGAGTGATGATGTTGCTGCTGCTGATGTTGCTGATGATGATGCTGCTGCTGATGATGATGATGCCCGGAGCCAGCTCCAGACGAGGGACCACCACCAACACCGCCGGCACCCGCACCCGCCAACAACGGTGAGTCCTGCCCAACGCTAAAAGCACTAATCATCCGCATATTTCCGCTGGCTTCGCTGCTGTTCCATTGGCCGACACTGGATGCGGCCATTGTGGCACCACCGTTGAGCAAACGATGTGTGGGAAAAGGATTAAAGCTGCTGCCGGGCAGTGGCACATAGACGCCAGAGTCGGCGCCGCGAATGTTGCCAATCTTTTGGGTGTCCGCATTACACACACAAACGCTGCTGCTGTCAAAATTGTGATCACGGAACACATTCAATGCGGTATCGTAAAGAAGTATGTTGACCAGCACAGAGTTCACCTCCGGCAACTCCTGAAGCAGTCCAATGGTCACAGCTGCTGCTGCAGTGGCAGCGGCCACATGACCTAAGCCGGTTGAGTTTGCACCACCAGCACCAGCATATTGCATCATGGCCAGCTTAGAACCATCGCCGCCGGGCATGGCCAGACCAGGTGGTCCGCCACCTCCGCCAGGCATCTGATTGTACACATTATGGTGATGGATGCCTTGCGGCGTGTGCGGATGTCCTGGCGGATGACCAGGCGAATTATACTGCTTGTTGAGGTACGACGACGTTGTAGATGTGGACGTGGCCGGACTTGCTGCCGCCAGTTCGTATGGATATGGTGGCGGCGGATGTGTGGGCGTCTGTCGCATCGCGCCATGGTGCATGGGACTGCTGCGCGGAAAGGGCACAACAACGCCAGGACCCTGAACCGGCGAAGGTATCGGTGAAATGCCCGCACGCTGCATCAACTGTTGCATCGAGCTACCTGGCGGCGCCTGTGGACAGTTCAATTGATTGAGCAGCAGTTGGCTGCCACCGCTGCTCAACGGCTGTGGCACGCTCGACGGCGAAGGCATTGCGCCGCCGCCACTAGTCATCGGTGTCCTTGGTCCTGCCGAGAGCAGCTCGTGCAACTGTTGATGTTTCTGATGCGACTGTTGCTGTTGCTGCTGTTGCTGATGTTGCTGCTGTTGTTGCTGTTGGTGTTGCTGCTGGAGTTGCTGGTGTTGTTGGATGCGTTGCTGCAACTGTTGATGCTTCTGATGCTGCTGCTGTTGCTGCTGGGCGGCAGCCGCCTTGGCCAGCGTTGCAGCACGCGACTTCTGGCTGTGACTCCAGGTGGGATTGTAGAAACAACTGGCGGGCATCTGCAGCGGTGGCTGCGTCTGACTGGGCAGATTCGTCAGCGGCGCATAGCGCGAGGCGCCCACAAATTTCTCCTGTTGCGGCGGCCGATACACATAGCTCCAGTCATCGATGGGCTCCTCCAAAGGGCTGCCCAACTCCACGCTATACTCCTGCTTGACCATCTTGAGCACCACACCCAAAGCACCAACTGTTGCTGCTGCTGCTGTGGTTGTCGTCGTCAGTGTTGTCGTCGTGGTATCGATGCTCAGATCTGTCATTACCACATCCGTTTGGCAGGGACTGGAGTTGGGATGCTGCTGCTCGTGCGAGGGGGGTGTTGGAAACATTTTGGTTAGATCCTCCGCTTGAATGATGCCCGCCCCGGAGCTTGCGACGACAGCTGCCACAACGGCACTGGCCACCGCTGTGCTTCGCTTGAGCTCGTCGATGGTGTTGGTGACGGTGCTGCAGCCACCGTTCGAGGGATTATTGGAATCGGGCGGCGTATGAATCTGGACACTGCTGCACTCATCGTTTGAGCTCGTCTCGAACAGCTGTTCCAGATCGTTGAGCGACGGATTAAGGCCTTCGGCGGTAAAGAGATTGTTGCCGCCGCTATTGCCGCTGCCACTGCCAGCGGTGCTTGTCGATTTCGATTCCTTGCACGGTGAATGAAGACCGGGTTCCGTTTTAATATCCAAACCCTGGAAGAAGGCGGAGGCCCCACCTGCACCAGCCCCAATTACATTATCTGACTCATCCGTGCTGTTGGCGGCATAGGCATTGGTGGCAATGCCCACCAGTCCAACATTAGCTCCAGCAGCTCCCGTCTCGCCGGCAGCTGCACTTGCTCCGCCCAAGCCGGCGGCACTATTGCCATTGTCTATGGACAGCAGGGAGCCATAAACGGAGCCAGGCGATGGCATCACTGGCTTAAAGTGGGTGTGTCCCTCGTAGATGTTTTTGGCGTAACGCGGTCTTCGCTGCTTGGCGGATTCATTTAGCTTCGGTCGCTTCACAGGCAGATTGTCCCTGGAATGGAGCAGGATTAGTTGAAACTAGCATTGCATTAGATATATCAGTGACTTACCAGGACTCCTGAAAACTAAAATCGTAAATCTCCTTGAGCCACTCCCAGTCGTAGACATTGTCGCCATCCTTGAGCGTCAGCTGTGGCGGCTTGTACAGATTAAAGAGATTGGTGACTGCCTCCATGGCGTTAGTTGCACCAGCCGGTTGTTGGTGCTGCAAAATAGTTCGTCCAGCTATGCCTGGCTCCTGTTGGATGATGTTGGCGACTTGCGCTGGAGTTGCTGGATTTTGTTGTTGCATTTCGAGCTTCTTTACGCTAATCGTCCCACATTGCGTGGCAGCGCCTCCTCCCCCTGCAGACGACGCAGCTACGGCTGCAGCTGTTGTTGCTCCTGCTGTTCCTGTTGCTGTAGATGGTGTGGGCGTGGCAGGCTGTTGTTGTGGCACACTGCCGGGCTGTGTGGAGCCATGCTCCGTCGCTGACGTTGCATACGTGGGCGGCTCAACGCTGGGCGTTTGATGCACATACGGCGATGCCGTAATGCTTTTGCTATCATGCTGATCCGTTGGCGTTGGCGCAGGCGTATTCTTGTCCAGCAGATGATCAATCGGCGTCGGCGGCTGTTGCAGATTCGAAACGGATGTGGGCGCATCATGTGGACTCATATTCAGTAGCTATGCAGAAAAGAAACAAATCATATTAGTCAATGAGTAAGACAAAAAGTTCATCACAAAATGCATCAATTGCAGGCGGCACTCACTTGGTCAGCGGGCGGCGGCACCGAGGTCGGTTGTGAGTTTGCCGAATTCGGATGCGGGTGTGGTGAAGGCGCCGGTGTTGCTGGTGAGCCCACCGAGGACGAGGCAAGCACCGCCGCCGAATCCAAGCCGAGCGAGTTGCGCGAATACGTCGAATGAGCTCCCACCTGATGACACGGTGTTCCACTGCTGCCCGTCGTTGTCGCCGTCGTCGTCGAGGAGTTGGCCAGATGTCTGTATGAAAGAATTAAGTTTGTTGTTTTTATAAAATATACTTATTAATATTATTCTTATTATTTGCCGCGACATGCTTTTATTGTTGTGGGTTATATACAATCAATAATAATTCAAACAACTACGGATTATGCGTGTATGTAGCAAAAATATATAAATAACGGTCGCAATGCACAATATATAAATATATATATGTAGTATATATAAATGTGTGTATTCTTAATAATTAATCGATTAATCATAAACGAGAAATGTAGAAGCAAAAAATAATAAAACCACATCCAAGAGAGAGTAACAGAGAGAGAGACAGAGAGAGAGCGAGCGAGCGAGCGAAAAACGGCAACAAAAAAAAAGGAACACAAAAACAATATCAAAAAGTGTTCAAAAAAACAATAACAAAAGAACCGTTGCAGCAGCCAAATCAAAATTTATGGATATGCATATGCATTATGTACATGGTTATTTACAGCCATAGTATTGGTATGCGTGTGTGTGTGTCTGTTGCTTTTTTTTTCTTTGTTACCAAAAGGTAAAAAGGGAATGTTTCTGTTAAACAGCAGCTTCAGCTTTCCTTGCAAAACACACGGATTGCGATATCGATAGCGAATTCGATTACGATGGCAATCAATTTCGAGTGTCGGCGCAATTTTAAAATTTAACAGTTTTTTATTTTTCATATAGTTTGTTGTGTATGGATTCGTTGATTTGATTTACAATGTGTGTGCTGTTTTTTGCTACTACACCAATTACCACAAGAATTTGCAGAAATCATAATAGTAATAAATACAATTTGTGTTACTTTGCAGGTTAATATTGTTGAAAAAGGTGTGTTGCTCTGTTTTCCCCGATGCATTTTATGCTTGTAGTTGTGTATGTGTGTATGAGTGTGTATTTATGTGTGTGTTCTTAATGTTTATAAACTTTAAGCGAAACTTTTGTTAAAATTTACATAAAACCAACCAGTTAAAACGTAAATAAAAAATTAACAGAGCGTGTTGTTTTTCTGTTAGCAAGAAAGACAGAAAGAGCGCGAGGAATTAACAGAATATGTAAACAACATAAGGGTATGTGTCTGTTGTGTGTGTATGGTTGTTTTCGCGTGTGTGTGCATGTGTAAGTATATGAAGAGCGTATTAAAAAATATAAGAAAAACGAAAACCAAAGGAAAAAAATGTAAACATTATGCAGAACTGTTAATAACGCCTCCACACACCAACACACACACACACACACAAACACACAGAAGGTTGGACAGCGACACAAACCTTTGTTTTGGTATATTGGTGTCTGTTGTTGTTGTAGAGGAAGTAGTGGTATTGCTGTTGTTGTTGTTAGGTCTTTGCGCTGTTTGAGTATTGAAACGCTTGTGGAACGGTAAAATATGTCGCTTGAGGCCACCAACAGCAGCATACGAAGAGGATGTGTAGTAGGAGGAGGAGGAGGAGGCAGAAGTGGAGAAGCAGCCAACACTGGAACTGGAACTGTAACTAAAACTGGAACTGGAATGATGCGCCCCGCCTGCTGCTGCAGGTGTGCCAGGCCGTTGATGAGATGAGTACTGTTGTTGTTGTTGTTGGTAAAGTTGGAACGATGTTTTGCTGCTGCTGCTGCTGCTGGTGACGCAGCCGATCGCAGCTCGCAGCGCTGGCGAACCAATGCTGCTGCTAATGCCGCTGCTTCCGTTGTTACTCTGCTGGCGTTTGCTGCCGGCGCCTACGCCGCTGCTGCTGCTGCATAGTGCGCTGAAATTTGGTGGGTTTTTTTTTGGTTAAACTTTGAACTCAACTTTCAACAGATGTGTCAGAGATCAGTCAAAGTCAAACGCGCGAGCTTTTCGCTGTCGTGAGTTTCACACTCACACAGGATGAGAAGAAAATATTTCTTTCTTTTATCCTTATTTTCTTTTGTAATTGCTGTAAGCGTATAATAATTATTATCGGCGACACATGCAATGTTTATCGATAAACACACACACACACAATTAATTTAAAAAAAAAAATATATATAAGAGATATATAAATATAGAGCTAGATGGCTCTGCGGATATGTTTCTAGGGCATGCCATTAAAGCGATTAATTATCTCTGCGTTTTTACATTCATATTTTCATATTCATATTTATAGTTTCTAAAAAAAAAGTCAAACACAAATCTCGCTACAAAAATATCACACATACTCCAGGTAAAGAAAAAAAAAAAGAAATAGAACGCAAGGAGGTAGAATGTAACGCACGATGGGCTCAGTGCGTAGTGCAAAGAGCAGAAAAAGAGAGATAGAGAGGAGAGACTAAGGAGAACAATAGGAGAGCAGGAGCAGACAAGACAGAGTGGGAGGGGGCGGGTGTGTAAAGAGAGAGTAATTGAAGCGAGACCAACTTACTTGATGCATATGCAGGGCGCCTTCTGCATAGGATCCACAAAATTCCATAGTTTTTGTCGCTGCTTCTTCTGCTGTTGCTGCTGCTGTTGGATCTGCTGCTGCACATGCAGCTTGGAATCTGATTGCATACTTTCCTCCTCACGTGCAGCTGACGTCGCTGCTGATGCTGACGTCAGTGTCGTTGCTGCCGTCGCTGCCGCTGCTGCTGCGTCAACGTGCAGCGTATTCATAACGCAATCCTGCCAAGCTCGTTCGGGCATTTCAATGGCCGCCGTGGCGGGTATGTGAGTATTGTTCGTATTGAATGTAAATCCCGATGTTGGGCGCTGATCGTAATAGGGTTGAAACGTTAAACGTTCCAATGCGCTCACCGCCTGCGTCGCTGCCCGTATCGATTCTTTTACGGCCGCTGCTCCTGCTACTGCAGAACCTGCAGCCACCGGCGTTGCTGCTGGTGCTGTCGCTGGTGTCGCTGTTACTGCGGCTGCTCCTGGCGAGGCGGAGGAGGAGGGGAGGGTTGGCAGCACAGCTGTTTCACCCGCTGCTCCACCCGACACCTGACCGCCATTTTGTGCCTTGTGCAGCTCGGCAAATTCCATGTGCTCCATGTCATCTAGATCTGTGACTAGAACATAGTTCGTCGGATGATACATCTTATGACCACCTGGAGTGGAGAGAGAAAGAGGCGATGAGCAATTAAAAAATAAAGGTTCATTTGATTTGCAGTTCGATCCTCACCCGAGACGACCTCGACAACTGGTGGCACATCCGTGTTGTCCTTATTGCACAGCGGAAAGAACGAGGCCCAATCATCGAGTATTTTCTCGGCCATTGGGTCGCTCGCCTTGTAACTGTTCCCGGTGAGTATTGCCGCAATGCCAAACGGAGCCAACATCACTTTGCGCGCCTGCGTTGGCTGCGCTGCAGCAGCCGGTTTCTCTACTCCGCCAGCTCCTGTTGCTGCTCCTCCATCGAGCAGCAGCGAGGGAGAGCCAGCGGGCAACGGGGGAGAGGTGCCGCCAGGTGTCGTTGCATTTGCATTTGCATTTGTGCCCGTCTGTTGGCCACTGGCGACGGCAAAGGCGGCAGCTGCTTCGGCCAGATGCTCCTTGGTCAAAGGACGCACGGCCGGATGCTCGCGTAGATCGATGGAGGCGCACACTGTGTCTCCATGCACGAAGAACGTAAAGGAGAAGGATAAATGTTGCGAACTACAAGCGAGAGACAAAGTAAAAAAAAATTCATTTGAATAATTATGAAAATCAAAGATTAATCCTCTCAAGTAATCCGTAGCTAATTGTGACTGAAAGAACGATGCGTGCGCAGAGACTCTCATGCGCACGCACAGAGTTCCAGTCTTTAATCTAGGATGTGCACTGGAAAACGTTCAACGAGAGTGCTCTCAGCCGTTAAACCGTTAAATTCGTGTACGGCACATCCGAAATAGATTGAAACATTCTACTGGAAGTCAACACACCTTCGCCCAAAGAGACGATCGCTGGAAGTGCATGGCTGCACGAACCACTTCCCAAAGCGCACAATATCCTTGGTTAACACAAATCTGTCAAACAGAGCAAATAAAATTATTAGCTGGAAAAACTCGAAATAGAATTGATATTAAAAGCTCACCTTTCCATTAGATTGTGCAGCGCTTTAAAGAGCAGCGAGCGGCATTCGTAGGTCAGCTCACCTTTCCAGGTGCCATTCCAGAGCGATTGATTCGCTGTAAATATAAAAAGTGAATGAGTCGAATTAAATATAAGCTCAAATAATTGTTTATTATAATTACATATATCTTTTTAATTGCGCTAATTGCAGATAATGACTTCTAAACCACTGAAAATGAAGAGCATAAATTTCCATAAATTCCCTTATGCACGGAAACGGATTACAAATGAGAGAGGGTAGGGAGTGCTACTTGGAAAACAATCCAAATATTTTTAACACTTATAAGACCCCTTCCTGATTATGTGTAAGTGTACAAACACAGCTATAAATATATGTACGTATGCAAGAGTGTATTTGGTGACACCATATAAACAATGAGAAATAATAACAACGCAAAACATTTAGCGTGCTAGAAAGTTAACCGTTAGAAAAAAATTAAGTGACTCGCGTTCGAATCATTTTTTGAAAGGCAATTTATTTGTGTTATTGTTTTGCGACGCGCGCAGCCCAATGACAAAAATGTAACTTGATAACAGAGGCTGGGATTAGTACTAAACGAGGAAGAGTGAGAGAGAGCGCAGTGGAATTCTGTTGAAGAAATCAGACAGGCAGACTGCAGGCAAAGAATATGTGAAATATGTAAATGAAGGTTGAGAAAAAGAGCCTCCTGAACACGAACAATGCAAAGAAGAAGAAAAACAGTGGGAAAAGGTAGCCGGGGCATTTGCAGGTCGAGTCGGAAAGACAGACATACAGGCAAGGGCAGGCGAACTAATCAAAAGCGGAAGCGCAAACAAAATGCCACTTAAAACAAAACAAAACGAAGGCAAAATGCGACGAGTCGACAAGTCGCCTAACAAAACCGAAAAACAGCAGCAGCAGCGGCGGAGGAAGTGGGAAGAGTCGATAATTTTGTTTTGGAAAATTCCAAGCATCTCCCACTCGCTCACAACAAACACACACAGACACAAATACACGAGCTACGGTAGTCATGCAGCAACAGCGACGTTGTCCACAGTTTACAGGGCGCAGCGCAGCAGCAGCAGCGCTGGTCCACCCTCTGCATTCAAACAAAAAAAAAAAGAAAAAGTACACACACACAAAGTGGAAAAATAATAAGCAAAAGAAAAGAGGCGCAGACACAAGCGCCGAGCCGAATCCGAGTCGAGCCGAGCCGATTCAAGTCGAATTGAGTCTCTGCAAAGCCAACAACAACAAACACTAACAAATGTTGGAAAGATAATTACGTAAAGGTAAACAACATTATAAATAACAAAACACACACACATGCAAGGAGAGCGGGCCCGCCATTCACACTCGCCGGCGAGTTGAGCGTGAGTGTGAGTGCCAACAAAGAGAGCAAAGTGAGTGAGTAAAGAATTGTATAAAAGCAGCGACGAGTAGAGCGACTTCGACGTCAACAGCAAAAACAATACAGCGGCGTAGGCTTTGCTTTGGAAATTTATGCTGTTGGTGGTTTTCTTGCTGTTATTGTTGTTGTTGTTACAAGCCTGCTTGTGGATTTCATTATTTGTATATACGTACGTGTGTGTATGTTAGTGTGTACCTTCTTTCAATGAGATCAGCGTAAAAATTGTTACCAGAGGGCAATGTACGATTATGTGTGTATGAGTATGTTGTATATATAGATAGATATATTTATGAGTGTAATTGTGTGTGTATATACTAGTATTTGGTAACAGTTTCTTCCAGCAGCGGTCATTACCGAAAATTAAAAGCTCACACAGAAAACAAAACTCAACTAACAAACAGAGACATTCAAGTTGAAATCGAAATGAAAAACGGAACGCAACAAAACAAATAAGAAAAATGCCAAACCGTCTAAAAAAAAAACCAGAAACAAAATGGAAATTGCCGACGCTCGTTGGCCGGATTTGACTTGGACTTCGTTTTTGTCCAAGCGACGACCACGAATTTCTCATTCCAATTTCCAAACTCCCGGCCATAACAGGAATATGACGACGAAGGCGACGGCGACTGCTCAATGCAAATTCCGAAAACATGTAGACATCAACACACACGCGCACACAAACAAGTATCTGTGTGTTGTTTTTTTATTATATTTTTTTTGTAGCACGTGTGGTTTGTGCACATGTTGCTGCTGCTGCCGACGGCGACTCACGCAGAGAACAAGATAGAGAAGAGCACGGAGAGAGGCGAATATAGTGGGTGATGAGACTCACAGTCGATGTATTGTGTTGTATGTGTATGTGTGTATACTATACATATATGCGCAAACATTCGTCGCTGTTGCTGTCCGCTAAATGAGTGAGTTTTCTGTTTGAGCGTTGTTTGGAGCAAAAGTGCCGCTACTTTTAAAAGCTCACTTACTCGCTCTTACCACAAACTTATCGAGAGATGGCAGCGCAAGAGAATTTCGCTTTTGTTGTTGTTGTTTTGTGTTTGAAACGCTATTTTAGGTTAAAAATTTGCTAGCCCAGCAAAAACAAAAAACAAAATGAAAATGACGGGCCAAAGATGACAAACTTATGCAGCTTTATGTATGTGTGTGAGTGGGGCCTCGTTGGTAATTACAGTGCCTTGGTACAACCCGTGCGCCAATTTCACAACAACAACGATACAAAGTGTGTAATTTTCAAGATTGCGTGCAACAAGCAGCAACAAGCGGTAGCTGAAACGGCAAAATCAAATACGCACGCACACACACACACACACACATATATATATTATATATATATATATATATATATATATATAAACAATTTGTTGCCTTCGCGCCGTTTTATTTATCCAAGGTCAATAATCTATGGGGAGCTGAGCGCACATTGAAAATTGGTTAATAAGCTAAAAACAACAATAATAAAATACAGGTAGAGCAAACGAGGCGAATGCAAAATTTTGCAGTACCAACAAGAGCAACAACAAAGCGCATTGTAATTAAGCTTTAAAACCAGTTTTCAAAATCGCACACAAGAGAGAACAATCGTCGTCATCGTTGAGAGAGCTCACAATCAGTCACACATACACACAGATGCATCAGTGAAGCTCTCATAATTATTAGCCCCAATTGTGGAGCGTGAGAGAGCCACACAACATACGTACACAAGCACGCACGCACACAGATATTATCAAAACAGCAACAAAGTGACAGCTGTTTAGTGTAAAGTGTTGAATAACAACAACAACAAGTTGTGTAGGACCAACAAGATTATCGATATCTAATCACGCTTATCGATCTTATATACATCTTATACATCTTGACAAACAGTCCAAAGTGATTTTGTCTCTTTTCTGGGGGCAACCGTTATAAACAGAGTGCAATTAAGTGTTGAAAAGAGACCGTGTGTGTTGTCCGAGAGTAAGTGTGAATGTGGGCACGACAATGTAGTGACGTCTTTTCTCATGCGGCAAGTTTTACAACGAAAACAGCAACAATATCTATCGCTGCGTTGCCGCTTTTCACTGGCCAGCAGTCTGTCTCGTCTCTCTCTTTTTGGTTTCATTCACACACACGCACACACACACCCACACACACAAACATATAAATTCAAAGAAAGCGGACAGCATTTTTGTTTGTTGTTTGCGGGAAAAGAAAAGGCTATAAAAAGAAAAAAGAGAATTCGCACGCACATCGTACGATAGCGAGACAAAGTAATGTCAATGCAATTAGTCAATGTCCTTGTCATTTAAAAAGCGACAACGAAAATAACAATAACATGAAAAACAAAGGGAACGACGGCGGGGTCGACCACAATTTCACCACACCAGCGCATCAGCGTCACCGTCGTCTTCTGCAAATTTATCAACAGATAACTGTAAAAGTTTAATGAGCCGCAATATGACGTCAAAAGGAATTCTGCCTAGTACGTTATGATTACGATTTATGTTTACGAATTGTTGACATATTACTGACGTATGTACTAATTCCGATTACGTTGCGAGTGAAATTTGACGCAGAAATTACAACGACAGCGTGTTAATTTTGTGGCCAGAGATAGCAATAGGCAAAAACTAAAAGAAAAAATACAAATTTAAGCCACCGCAAAAAAAAAGTTGTTTGATAAGAGCAGCCAAGCAACTTTAGCAAAAGTATAAGCAATAACAGCGTTCCGACGAGGTCGTCAACGTTTTGCGTGAGTGTGTACTTGTGTGTGTGTTTTGGGGAACAACCCCTTAAAAGCAATGCAAAGTTAAGCATTGCCTATAATAAAAGAGCGAAAGAGCGTAAACTTAAGAGCGGGAGACGATGTCGAGCAAATGCGAACAGAGAGCAGCGAACGAAACAAAAACATTGCAAATGACACAGGTGACGTTTTACGCGTGGGCTGACCACATCGTTGAGGCCAAAGTGCGAGTGGGAGAGAGACAGAAAAAGAGAGAGGGATGGTTGGCTGGGAGAAGAGAAGACGATGTTCTGCCGCTGCTTCTGACATACGACGAGCGCGGACGCCATGTGAGTGATGTTGGGGAGAACGCATTCACATATATATATATATACATATGCACACATATATTTAATAGACACGCGAGTTTCTATCTGTGTGTGTGTGTATTGTTTTGGTTTTCTCATGGGTACAACAAATTTTTTGCTGCGCTGCACGCTGCGGCCTTGAAGTTTTATTAAATTTATAAAAAGCTCATATTGTAACGGACGTTCACGTTCGTTCACAATATTTTTGTTGTTGCATTATTTATGCATGTATGTACAACACTGCAAAATAAATAATTAATATATATATATGTTAACCACATATGAATATATATATATATATGTATACATATGTGGTTAACACTTTCAGAAATAAAAAAAATTATTTGCGTATTTGTGAGAAAGTTCTTACGAATCGGCATTTGTTTATAAAAAGCGAAGAGTAGAGAAAAAAGACTAAGTTGCTAATAAAATACTTGCAGTAAAGAATCTTGCATTTTGCATATGGAATACGTTTGCAAATTACAATTGGCCCAAGTTATTATTTGTTTTTTATGTTGTATTGATTGTAGTTTATTATTTAATATTTATATTTTATTATTATTTGTTTAACATTATAATATATTATTTTATTATTTATGTATTTATAAATTATTTCCCTTACCAGCTATTTTAAGGAGCTCCGCATCCACGAGCTCACTGAGATCCGGCTCCTCGCCGTACCAGAAAATCCATAGCTCCTTGGCGGCGGCCAGCGATAGGGGCGGATGCACCGTTGTCGATGTGGTAATCTCAAAGTTTAAGGCATTCGGATCGGTGTTGTCCTGCTTGGTGGATTGCACGCGGCGCCACACGCACAGCATGTCCGCCTGCATGCATCGCGAGTAGGAGCGCAGAATGGGATCCGCCAGTGGATCACTTGACGCATTCGGCCGTTCGCCATTAACGAACTTACGCCATTTTATTCCACACAAATCAGTCTGAAAGAGAGACAGAGATAGAAAATTAGTGTTGGAAATGGTAGTTTTTATAATCAATGCTTAATTGCCTCATATTAATAATAATATTGTCAGAGATAAGCAGTGAAAACATATTTCTAAACAATAGATACGCAACACTGGCACAATTGACAGCAGGGTGGGTCAATCATTTGCATATGGGAGGATTGTATATGTCAGCGAGCACCAATTATAATTATAATATATCTACAGTAATTGCTTCATAGGTGGGAAATATCGCTATAGTAAAAATATAAAATATATGGAATAACAAATTTAAATTCAATTTGTTGCACAAAGAACACCAAAAGCTATTCATAAATTTATTTCTAAAACACTGGTTTTGTTGGTTGAATAATTTTCCTGTTACCAAAAATCACTGTTAATTCGTCTTTTGCCTCAGCTAAGTGAATCTTTTGTATCTAAATTTAGTTTACAAGAAATAAACCTTGGCAACAATCTAATAAATATCAAATAAAAAAGAAAAAAAAAGGTCGCTTTGCATCCCAAAAGCAAAATAAAATCACAGTGACTTGCAGTGTTGCAAAATGCGGCAGAAATACAGAACCATTCCACCATCGCTTCTGCGCTGCACTTGTAACAAAAACAGACAAAAAAAAACGAAAGACGCGTACAAAGCAGAGCTCAAGACAAAAGCACATCTAGAAGAAGCAGAGGAGAGCAGACGAATTGATGCGTAAGTCGCTAGTAAAAAGAAAACCTAAGCGATACAAAACAGAAAAAACTAAGAAAAAAAATGGCTGGGGTCGGACTCATTGGCGGCTTCCGTTGCGCGAGTTTTGTGTAGCTTTTGAACAAGTTGTTGTTGCTGTTGCTGCGGCAAGTACAAATCAATGCCCAAAGACAACAGGACACAAACAGCAACACACACAAACAGCAAGAGAGCATTAAACAAAACAGAAAAAAAAACACTAAATATTCAAAAACTCAATACGCACACACGCAACTCAGACATGGCCAAATAACTGCACCTCACACATACACGCAGCCAATAACAACAGGCAGGCAAGCAAAAGGTATTCCCCAAACCACGAATGGCTGCCGACGACGACGACGCCGACGAACATCGCCCCCAACATCAAAAACGACGACAAAAACAACAACAAAAACTCGTCGCGTTCCACATTTTTGCCTTGATTGTCGGTATCGCGATTTCTGTTTCTGTGGATTTTCATTTTTCGCTCTCGTTTTTATTCTTTTACAACTCGCTACTTTGTGTGTCTGTCATCTTTATTGGCTTTTGCATTAATACCTTATTTTCCCCTTCCTCCGATCTACTCTTCTGCTCTGCTGCTCAGCCAAAACTTTGCATCTGTTCAAAAAGGGCGGCCAGCAGTTTTTGCGTTTCTCAACATTGCCTTCAGCAGCAGTACCAGCAACAACAACCACACTATCTTTTTATCTGCCAACGTCAGCGACGTCTCGTTGCACACTCTCACTCATACACCTTTGTGAGTATCTGTGTGCGAACTGTTTGCGATTTTCATGCTCAATCGACACTACAAACAAACATTACATATACTTTCTGCTTGCTTGCGCTCTTTTTTGCTTCTTCTTTGCCTGTGGGCTTTATTGTATTTATTTTAGTGTGCGTCTCTCGCACACACACACGGACAGTGAGAGCTTGTGTGTATGTGTTATCATTCTGACACGCTTTGCTAATGCTTGTTCACGCGCGCGTGCCTCCCAAGTTCAAGCGGACTTTTTTTCTTTTTTGTTTTACTACTGCTACTGCTGCTGCTGTTCACTCTCTCACTCTCCCACGGCCGCGCTCTCTCGGGTGCGCGCTCTCGTTAGTCTTTTTTACTCGCTAAGAGAAAGTTTTGCGCGTTTGTTATTGTTTCGTTATTTCGTACAGCGTTCATTCGTCGGCTTGTCGGCCTCTGTTGCTGTTTGCTGTCAGTGCTTCTATTTAGGCGCCGTGGGGTGGCAGCGACGGCAGCAGCACATTGACTTGTGTGTACGCAGCGCAGCGCAACGCAAGCGTCGACGTTGACGTTGCTCCCAACATTTAAGCTTTTCTTTTTGCGTATTTTACATTGTCTGTTTCTTTTATAGTTGCTGTGCTAAGTTAAACGAGAGAGAGAGATTCATTAAAGAAGCATTCCACTATGAAAAAGAAACGCCGCTAGAAGAACCTGTTATGACCGGTCACAGTTGCCGCATGTAGTACTCACTCACACACATATATATATATATATATATATATTTATTTATATAGACATTTTTCAATACACATTTCTTTCATCTTGTTTTGCCTAGTTCCGCTTTCGTGCGTGTTTTCTGAGCCTAAAAGATGGAAATAACTTTAGACGGGTAGGCGACATCCACTGGATGTATTTCACGAACTATCGATTGATACAACAGCTGGTGATCGAGACGTGGGCGGGCGAGCGAGCCTCACATAAATCACCCTGTACACACACTGCTATTGCATTCACTTGTCACTGACCTAGATCTACTACTACTAAGCACAGAAATTGGCGAAGAACGGAAATGGAAATGGGAATATGAGAAGAAAAAAAGAGAGAATAATAGACTTACCAAGGCATAAAAGTTTGTATGGCAATCCTCCAAACTTGCGCCGTTTGTCTGATGATTTTGATGCGTCATAGTTCTTGGCTTGTTATTTTTGCACAACAGCAGCACCTCATTTTCTCAACAAAAAAATGATGTGAATATTGTGTGAGAAATTTTTAAATAATTTTTTTATTCCTTATTTTCTTGTAGTATTATTTTTTTGCACATTTGTTTTGGTTGTTTTGAATTTGTTGTAGTTGTGTTGATTCTGATAAACCGATAGATTCACAAATGCAGAGGCACGCTTACATACACAAACACACACACAATACATACACATACACACACACACACACACACACACACACTGAGAGACACGAAATTGCGTTGCTTGTTTTGAGTGAAATATTTTTTGCTGTTGTTGTGCAGCTTTTGCAGTTTACAGCTACTTTGGATTTGATTTTGGCGTTTAAATTGCAGAAGAAGAAAGAGACAACACACGAACACTAGCAGAAACGGAACAATTTGTGTATAATTATTATTATTGTGATTATTCTTTTAGATTGCTTTTTCTATTTTCTATCTACATTTCTGAATACACTTAGCACACATACACATACATCGGCACTTTTATTCGTTGTTTTGGTTTGGTTTTGTTTGTATGCGTATGTTGTTGTTGTTATTATTATGAATATATTTGCATTGTTGTCGTTGCTGCTGCTGCACTGAAAGAAACATGGAGGATGTTATTGCAATTGCTATTATTATTATTGTTGTTATTGCACATTTCGTTTTGTGCACGCTTTCGGAAGCCGAAACACGTTTAGCTAAATCAATTTCGAAATCAGCAACATCATCCAGCGAGAGCGAGAGAACGAAAGAGAGCCAACACGAGCATGAACTGTAACTGTAACGTTTGCTTGCAAATTGCACTCACAACACAGACAGATTTACATATATAGCCACTCATCACTAACTCACACACACACAAATATATATAAGTACATATATTTGTACACTGGCACACGACAATGAAAAACAAATTTTTAATATTTAACGCTCTTATTGTTTCGTTTTTATTGGGCTTCTACTTATTACTACTACTTATTTGTTGCTTGCACACACACACACACACACACATATGCGCCAAATACAAGGGTGGACGGCCGCTAGAAGCAGCAGCAGCCGCCATCTCTACTCTCTGCCTCACTTCTCTTCTTGGATCTGAACCACTGTCCATTCATTCGCACGACATTTGAGAAAGAGCGCAAGAGAGCGTCTTTTTGAGCGAGATACATACACACTCACACAAATTTACTTTTTCAAGGCGCGCAGCCAACTACAGGGGTGCTTCTCAATGTGTGCGTGTAAGTGAGCGAGTCAAACACACACACATATATAATATATAAACACCGACGCACGACTACGATGAAAGTCGTGGGGTTTTCGTTAATCGTTGATGTAGACAAAAAATACAAAATAATAGGTTTTTTTTCTTCTTTTTTTTTCAGGTACACGGCGCTTAAACATAATCGAGTAAATAAATATGTGTATGCATGAAATGGATTGGAATGCATGGCTCGTTTAACGGTTGACTTCCTGTCGACGTTGGCAATTATGCACTTTTTTTGTTCTCTTCTGTGTATACATTTTTGCGTATTTCGATTTTTCATCGTTTCACAATTCAAAATATTCGACATTCATTTACAGCACTATTTTTGTGGTTTGCTGGTGTCTCTTTTACATTATGTGAGTGAGTGCAGCAAAGAAGATTCAGCATCAGCAGCAGATGAGTAATAGTAAATTGCAATGAGTTAGTTTGTGCTTTAAAAGCAACTCACACACACACAGACGCACATAAATAAGCACGCACACATACACATACGCGACGACAGCAGCAGAGGTGACGGCGGCGGCGAATTCGATTTAAATATTGCTAATCTTTTTGTATCGAACACACAACTTGCACCTTGCACAGCCTTCTATTAAATACATAGTATTTTCCTATTTATTACTGAATATATATATTGAACATATATAGAAATATATATATAAAAAAAATGGATATATATATATTTGTTCATACGTTTTTCTCGCTTTTCGCACAACACCAAATGACGAGTCAGAAAATTTTAAACCGACTGCGGGACTGTTTCTGCTACTGCTCTGGCTGGCTGACAACGACAACGGCGACGACAGCGACGACGACGACGCGACATCGCCACACACAATGGAAATTTCGCTCGTCTAGCTTTGCTTTTGCTTTTTGAGTAGGTTACCTACCCAAAGAGAGCAACAACTACTGTCAGTCAGCAGCAACGAGTAACGAAAGCGAGCAACAGCAGCAGCACCAGCACCAGTCGCACTCACTCAAAAGAAGATTTGTCGGTTCGCTCTCGCTCTCTTTGTACTAACGAATAGCGGCGTTTTGCTCATTTTGCGGAGAGCGTCCAAACAAGTTTGTTTGCTTTATTATATGGTAGCTCGCTCACTATCTTTCTCTTTCTCGCTGGCTGTCTCTCTTTTGTGCATCGCCCTCTAGTTGAATGCTGTCTCTGCTTAGGGATGCAACTTAAAAAAAACCGGAGAATAACCAGATCGATTTGCTCCGAGTATGGCGCAGACAAAATGGCCAGTCAGCTTGTGCAAAAACCATGGCACACTTTTACTTATATGCATATATAACATATAAACATACATACATATATATATTGTAAAAGTAGTGATCTCGAGCAAATCAACACAAGAAATTTGTAAAAAGAATCGGAATTGAAATCTGTTCATGTTTTATGCACTACACAACACTACACACAAACACACACATACACCTACATGTATGCACATAGAGTGCGAAACGTGATACATAGACAGCATTCCTCTCGCATTCACACGCACACACACTAAAACTATAGCAGTGACGCGAGCAACCACTTCGTAGGTTTTCTTTTGAAATTTGTGGTACACATATCTTTTTTTGATAGTTTTTTTTTTTGCTGTTTTGCCCACACTTTTGTTCTTGATTTTTCCATTTTGTGTATAGTTATTAATTGTGGCTTTGGCTAAATAAATTTTAAAATAGAAGCCGCAACTTTCGGCTGAAATACACACACATATATATACATATGTATGTATATATAAATATATGCACACACATATACACAAAATGATCCCCTTTCCAGCGGCAAATTACAAATTATGAATGCTATTGCGGAAATATTTAAATGCAGTTATGTACGCACACATACCAACCCACTCACACATTAAATATAATAATGGTCGATTGCTAAACACTGTTATTTATGTGGTATTAACATTAATATGTTTCACTCATGGCTCTGTCTCTCTTTCTCGCTCAACACACACACACGCAAAGGTGTGCATATGCATGCGGATGTACATATGTATATATATTATTCGCATTTCTTTGGCTTTGAATCTTTTTTATCATTTACATTTCTTGTGCGTTGTGCCACTTTCTATTCACAATTTTTTATATTTCTTGTAACAAAACTTGCACTTCTTAGATCTAACCGGCACGTTACATCGCCTGCGTATCGGGGCACGTACGCACTTTGGCGCGTTAGCAACAATTTTCAAATTAAATTAAAATGCACGAAGCAAAAAATTTTTCCAGCAACAAACTGCCGTTTTCTTTGCGTTTCTTCGTCCGAACGTCGCGACGGAGTGTTGGCAAGCGCCTCGCATTAGCGTTGCATTTGGTGGGCAATTCAGCTGTTTGCACAGGCACAGTACGCTGCTCATCATCATAATGTTAGAAAACACTACAAAATATGTAAAAAAAAAATTTGTTTGCGACAAACTTAAACGTACTTAGGGAAATTGATTGTCGACAAGAAAATGCATAAGCTGTTGCGTATAGTGGATTACAACTTATTAATTAGATGCTGTTAGCTTTTTTTTCATGGCTCGAAAAGTATCGCTACAACCGCCATTTACATTGCTTGCCTATCGATATTTGCAAAAATTCGTGTTGGAAGGTCAGCGATAAAATAAATGTTTTAATGTTTTCATTTCTAAAATGGCAACAAAATTAAATGTTAACATTCGAACGCTGCTGACCAAATGCGAGGATCTCGCGGAAAGCGAAGATAACTTTTGGCGCCTGCCAAAGTTTCTCAAATCGCTGGACACAATGGTTGCCGAGCTGGCGGCGATGGATGAGTGAGTTGGATTGATTTTTGCATCAATGCTTGTGAAATATGTGACAAAAATACAACCGAACCAAATCATCCTCCACCTCCATCACAGTCCACAGAGCTCAGCGAGAATAGCCGGCTACAAGGAACGCATCACTGCCATAAAGCTGATCACGGGTATGCCCACAAGCAGCGTCATTGGTGCGGTGGGAATCGACTTGCGGCAAATGGATCAGCTGCAGAAAACAGAGAGACAAAACAAAATACGCAAGCATCTGCTGAAAAGTAAGGCCCAAAATTGCCACAATTGCAATTAGACAGACTAATTTTTATCTCTCACCAGATGCGGATCCGTTGCGTCGTCGACGTGGCGTCGCCGATGACGCATCGCCAATGGCTGGCGGCGAAGCCACAAGTGCCAATAATTTAAACGAGGCTGTCAAGTATTACAATAATGCGCAGGAGAAGATCACAGAGCATATGCTCTCGCTGACCCGAAATCTCAAGGAGCAAACGGAAACGGCGAATCGGATAATTAGACGTGATACTGAAGTCGTTGCACGTTCCACGGGCGTTGCAGATAGAAACATCAATTCGCTCGGCAAGGAGGCGGACAAATTGGAGCAGCATTCGCGCAAGGCATACAAATGTTGGCTGTGGCTAATGATTGTCTTTGTTATAGTTGTCTTCGTTGGTGAGTCACTGGCACCTTTTCCATGCGATTTATTAAGATATACAGATTGATTGTGTTTAATCTCTTGCAGCCATGGTACTATTCATGAAGATTATGAAGAAGAAAAAAACGTAAACTATTTGCTAGCGGCCGGCAGCAATCCAAATCAAACCCAAGTCCAATCGTTATCTAAGTTCAATAGGTTATCCCCAACGGACAACATTAAATGAAATTATAGCCAATCCACAATTTGCTGATTTTATTTTAATCATTTTAGAGTTTTAAATAAAGCCACAAGCATTATATATATGTATATAAATCGGTAAGTCGAATTTTAAGTTCCGTTTTTAGTGGAACTTTGAGTAAATTGTTTCTTAAATATTGCTATATTCCAATTTTAAATTTACGTTTAAAGAATGTAATACTTTATTTAAGTTATTTTTTTGGAATATGTGCTAAGCCCCAGTTGCTAAGCAGGGCTTAAATTCGAGAGCAAAATTGAGCAACAATCGTTTTTAATAGTGTATTTAAAGACAATCTAGCTATATATATATAAGTATATATTTATGTATATTGTGTAAATTTTTCCGTTGTGTCCATGTAAAAAATGCGTTTGTCGTTGCTTAATTCGCTGCTATAAGTTCAGTGACGCCATTCTTTGTGATGAGCTGTAGGAGCGAACCATTTTTGGGTCGATCTTCGGCCTGAGTCCATTTAAAGAAGAGCTGAGCGACTTCGGTAAGTGGTGTCCAGGTGCCAAAGTCAGCCGTGGGCATCCATTTGCGATTCATGGGCGTGTCGAGGGTTACGGGCAGTATGGAGACGACCAGCGAATCGGAGGGCAAACCAGATTTCTCGCCCGCCAGTGAACGTGTCAGCTGATGTACTGCTGCCTTGGCCATGCCATAGCCTATCATGCCGGGTGTACCCTCCAGTGCAGGTTTAGCACCAGTCAAGGCCAACAAGCCGCCATCCTTCAGGTGCTGTGCGGCGAGTGCAGCTGAAATGCTGGAACTCCAAACGCTCTGGCGCCACATTAGATCCGAGTTCTTGGCAAGGTCTGTGGCAGTAGTGGATGTTTAATTGTAAAAAGTGAGCTGAGATGTTATGCAAATGACTCACCTTTCTTGGCGTTTCCACCTGCCCAGCCGCCAGCCACACAGATGACTGCATCGAGTTTCTGGCCAGCAAGGGATTCACCCACCTTGCCGATTACAGCCGATTCCTGATCCTCCCAGCTGACGTCACGAGGCACCACAACACTGAAGTCGGCCTTCTCGTTTTCACTTAGATCAATGCTACCGACCCACTGCAAAGAAAAAACAGTGAAATCCAAAATTGAAGGTTTATTAACAATTGAATTGCGTGTGAAAGACTCGGGGTCAATGAAAGTGAAAGGCGGAGTTTTTGTTGATTTTTTTTATAGCTGTTTTTACTTACAAAGTTATTGGCTTTGAAGTGATCGACACAGGCGGAGCCCAAAGCTCCTTTGCCACCATAGACAACGACGCGACCGGCGGACATGATACGTGTAGCCAGCTTGACGGCTTAAACTCAACTGAACTAAACTCGACACGAAACTCAAAAATCCGAAAATTTGCTCGTAAAACGAGAAGAGGGTAAATTACTCGAAAACAAAAAACACGTTGAGCTTTTAATTGATGACTTACTGGACTGGACGACTGCTGGGGTTTTATGGCCTGCAAATCAAGTTTGTAATTATCAGGTATTCTGACTGGATTATTTCGAAACAAGAACTCACATTAATTTTTCTTGTTTTTATTAGCGAGCAACAAGTGCAAAAATTAAATCAATATTGTGGATATTTTTTGTGGTATTTTCTTATAACAGCAATGTTAATAACATAACAGCATTCACATTTGCAGAACTGTTCTAGTTGTAGGGAAATATTTATTGTTGCAATTCATATCTTTTTATTCATTTAATGCTTATTTAATGGATTTAATATTAATAAAATAGGGTGACTCGCTTTTGAATTCAACAGTGGTAGACCAGTTGCCTGAAAAATTGTCCTCTTTTTGGTTTATTTGTTTGTTTGCAAAATGCGAAATCATTTGTTTTTAAAGCAATTGTATATTTTGTGTCAGCGGTTGACTTAGAATTCAAATGATGCCCAAATAATTATTTAAATTAGAAAATTACATTGCAAGGTGGCAGGTATTATATTAAAAATCTGGCAGCGCCATTTTCACTTGCCCATTCGCTGCGAACGATAGATATCGATATTCGAAATTGGCATTCACAACGATCAATGTACACGTACACTCACACTCACACACGTACACGTACACACAATTTTGTCGTGATTTCTTTTATTTGTTTAAAATAATAGCTTAAATACTGTTTTGAATGAATAGCTAAAACGTGTAGCGATATGTTAAGAGTTTCACATTTTGTTGCGCCAAGCGTTGCGCATTAAGCACAACATAATTCGAAGGCATCAAGCGCAAAAAGACAACATTCTTCGCAGCGAGAGAGGAAGGAGAATTTTTGGAAGCGACCAAGTTATTTATTTCATAAGAAACTGTTAATTAAACGCCCACGAGAAAGAAGAAGAAATGGAGCGGCGCGTTAAGCTAAAAACAATAAATCCGCATATAACATGCAAAATCTGCGGAGGATATTTTATAGATGCGACCACAGTGACGGAGTGTCTGCACACATGTGAGTTTACCCAGCACTCTGTTAATTGCCAGTTACAGTTAAAGTGGGCAGCCAGCCTGCAGCGAGTGGATGAGAACAGCACCTGCACCGGTTGCGATTAGGACTTTGACTGTCACTGTGATAGCGATTCGCTTTTACGCCCAGTCATCTGCCGGACAAAGTGCTACAGTTACTTTCCAACACACACACACAAGCAAAAAGCAGCTTAAGCGTTGCCGGTTGATCCGCGTGGGTGTTGGGAAATTCTAACTGATGAATGGCAACGTCAAAAGCGAATCTTACGATTATAAAAGATTAACAATGAAACAATTGTTAATATTTTTCCGTTTTGTAGTTTGCAAAAGCTGTTTGGTCAAGCATCTGGAGGAGAAGAAAACATGCCCCACCTGCGACAGCATCATACATCAATCACATCCGCTGCAATACATCAGCTTCGATCGCACCATGCAGGACATTGTGTACAAATTGGTGCCAAAACTGCAAGAAGGCAAATTAAAATGATAATTAAATATAAACACATCAACTAAATGGAATTTTTATTATAGATGAATCGCGACGAGAGCGTGACTTCTACAAGAGCCGCAATATGCCATGCCCGAAGGACATAACGCAAAACCACGAGGATGACAATGAGAAGGTAATGGAGGCGCATGCCGAGTCTGATTTCCATCGTCTGGACGAGCAGGTCAACGTGTGCCTAGAGTGCATAAGCAATAACTTTAAGAATCTGCAAAGACGCTTCATACGCTGCAGCTCGCAGGCGACGATAACACACCTGAAGAAGCTCGTCGCCAAAAAGATACTCAACGGCATTGAAAAATATAGGGAGGTAAGTGAAACAAACAAAAGTCATCAATTTATACAACAGCGGCCAAAATTTTTTTGGACAACGTTAAAAAAATGTTATATATTAAAACATTTATTGCTTGAGAAACAATAGTGTTTTATAACATTGTTAGATGAAAAACTAAAATTTTTTTGTTTTCACTATTGCATTTTTTATATTGAAGATTTTGAATAAGTTGTATTTTATTTAATTGCTTTGAAGAGCACTACTATTATTTTGACCGCAACTGAAAATATTAAATAGATTATTTAGTAATAACAATATTTGTTTCTCTGACAGATCGACATCCTGTGTAATGAGGAGCTTTTGGGAAAGGATCATACGCTGAAATTTGTGTATGTGACGCGTTGGCGTTTTCGAGATCCACCGTTACGTTTACAGTTTCGTCCGCGGGTCGAGCTTTAACAGCATCCGTGTGTGTATACAAAATGATCTATATATATACAGTATATATATATATATATATTTTTCTAATTTATTGACATAGTGCTCTATTATATATGAATCTTAGGAGTCGCCCCCAAACTAGTGTTTAGTCCACTCTCTAAATTAAAAGTGTGTATATATATATGTGTGAATCTGTTCATATATGTGTATATATATAGTCGATAAGTTGAACGTGATTAGCATACGTCTTCGTGTGACTTTAGTTGCGACATTTATTGCGCCTGATTTAATCAAACCTTCCTAAAGTCCACCCACCTACTTTTTGCTAAAATCCTTTAAAGAAATGCAATATTTTTGTATGATTTTTTTTAGTTTGTCTTGTGTATTATTTATTAATTTAATGTACAAACACACGAATGTATATAGCAGTTGAGTAAATAAATTTGTAATTATGTAAAAGGTTTGAAATTCATTTTGGTATCGATGGGTGCTGCTGCCGATCATTTCTATAACTATATCTTGAGTGTGGTCGAATCGCCGGTGGAAATCTATATCGAAACGATGGCGGCGGCGGTGCACGTGGATATGGCACAAAATACGGATTCGGTGGACGTGGCCGATTCATGGCAAATGGCATCGGCGCAAACATGGCATGAAAATTTGGTTGTCGCGGCCAGCCCTGAAAATGGAGAAAGGGATTAGACCAAATGCTTTAATAAACTGCTTTGTATACCCTTGCAGTGGTATGATAAAATAATAATAATAAAATGTACATATTTTTTATATTATTAATATTTTATTAATCATTAATGTTAAGTGAATATTATTCTGCAAGGGTATTCTTAAATTCGGCTTGCCAAAAACTAGTTTTTGTCTTCTGCTTAAAATAAACTAACGTAGGCATAAGGATAACCAGCTGCTGGCACTGGCACCGGCACCGTTATAATGCGTGGTGATCGCGAACGACTCCGACTGCGTCGGCGATGCGTGTATGAATAGGCATGCCTCATATTGCGGCTGTTGCGATGGCTACGCTCAACGCTCCTGGAACGCCGGCGCTGGCTACGCTCAGCGCTCCTTGAACGCCGGCGTTGGCGATAATTTGTCTGCGGGGAATGCGAGCGAGATCTGAGTCGTTGGCGTCGCGGCGGCGGTGTCGGCGTTCTACTTCGTTCCGTTCTGTGTTGCCTCAGATTGCGCATCCGGTCGCGCTCACGTCCCACGTCGGAGAAATAGGGTAGCTTCTCCTTCGCCCTCTCCTTAGCCCTTTCCGTGTCGCGAGAACGCCGCCTGGAATCTACATGTAATATACATATTATAAAGGTAATCTAATATTATCGCTGGTCTTATTTGGATGCAGTTGTCTTTTGCCCTTTCGCTTTCGTTGTCCATTTGTCTTTTCCTTTGCTGTTACTCTTGGACATTGGACATTGGATGTCACTTTCACTGTTTTGTCACTATAAAAAAAACAATAAAAAAATATTTGTTTTGCACTATTTAGCTAATATTGGTGTAATCACAATACGGACCTCTGTAGGAACGGGAACTGCTGTCGGCGTCCATATTTTAATAATAAGGATTTGACGCGTTGCTATTTGAAATGTAAAAAGTATGCAGCCGGCACAAAGGTTATATAGAACAGCTTTACTCTTTGGATTGGAACGTGACGTCACATCTTATACGATTTTGAGCATGAATTTTCTGCAAGTGAATTTATGAATTGGATTTATACGTCCTGTATTACAAATATAGTTGTCTTAAAATTTTACAGGTTTTAAATCACAATGAGCACGTACCATTAAATGCGATGTCACGATGAATGCGTGCACAAACTGTTCTGTTCGTTAATCGTGACTGTCTCCATTCAGTATATCGATGTGTGCTCTCCTATGAGTTTATCGGAATTCAATAATATCGAATTGAGGGCATATTTAAAATTGCATTAATATTAACTGTTTTATATACACAGACAAGGGCGTAATAGATTTACATAATAGAATATCGTGGTTTTCATACCCAGCTGTGATTATTTTTTTTGGTGCAGGTCAATAATTGGTTAGTTAATAAAGGGAATTTAGTACAGATCATTAAGCTAAATTCATATAAATATAATAAAAAGCTATATTATTACATTTAAAATTTCACATTTTATTGAGATTCTGTTTTTTTTTTACGTTGTACATTGCCATTAGCAGGAAACCCTACGAAAATAAATTATGAAACCAAATTAGTCCTTAAATATTATTATGTGTCCCTTGTCTTTTATAAACATATTTATTTTCCCATTTTTGGCGCAGTATCCTTGCAAATGGTCTGCGCAATAAATTCAACAATGGTTCTGGTAGGACGTCCAGCCATGCCACGTCTTAGGTATTCAAAATCAATTCCATTGGTTACCATCACATTGGTGGCATCCTAAAAAAAAAAAACTTTTTAATTAAAGAGGTCAGTGCTGCTTTGAATGAACTTACAATGTGCATCCATTGGCCACAAGGCACAAATTCACGAAGGAAGGCAGCTGCCTTGCAAGGACGTCCACCACGAGCAATTCCGTAGTTCTGAACATCGCTTCGTTCTCCGTCGCGCACAGCCTTGCTGTAGTAGTTCCACAATGGAAAACGCCACACACGATCTCCAGTATGCATACTCGCGTTCTTAATCTGTTGCCAGAGAATCTCGGAATTTGTGAAGATACCACAGGCAGCCTCGTCCAATGCCTGACGCATATAGCCGGAGCAGGTGCCAATGTCAATGATGCACTTGGGGCAGAAGTTCTGCCCGTACAGCAGCGCATCAGCTAGAACCAGGACATCCTCGTGGTCAGTACACTGGACTTCAATGGTCTTTCCATTCATGGACTTGACCATGTCGCCAGGACGGAATGAGTTGCAACCAATAACGTTTTCGCAAAGTGGAATGAGACCACGAATGTTGACTGGCAATCGGAGTCCCGCCACTGCACGACAGGTGGCTACAACAACAGCAGCTCCGGTCATGTCACCACGCATGTGGTAAAGCTCTTCGCGATCTTTAAGGCACAAGCCGCCAGCATCAAATGTTATTCCTTGACCGACGAGGACTATGGGTCGTTCCTCGGCACATGTACCGTAGTAGCTTAGTTCCAAGAATATGGGTGGCTCACAGGATGCCTTTCCCACTGCAAGGAATGCATGCATCGACTGGCTCTCAGCCCAGCCCTCTACTTTGACCTCCACATTGACGCCAGACTTACACAGAACTTCGACCACATTCTGCGCAAATGCCGTGGGCGTCAGCATATTGGAAGGCATCTCTTGGAGATGCCGCGTTAAGTTCTGTGAACCCGCTTTCTCCAGTCCAATGCGCCATCCTTCAATGTCACAGGTCTCGTCCTTGAGAGCGTACAAGTCGATAGTGGGCACGGATATGCGAGTCTTTGGATCACGCAATTCCTGAAATGCCCAAATGCCCAAAGCAGCTCCTTCAGCGGCAGATTCCGCATGGCCGCAGTTCTCAACCTCAATACGGTCGGTATCAAGTTCAGCAAGAACCTGACAAGCCTTGGCCACGGAGCGACGAATGGCCTCCTTTTGCTCATCGATAACCTCATAGGGATTGTATCCCAGACATTCCTTGCCTAGGCCAACAACGGCAACAACAGAGTAATACGGAACACGGTCGGGCTCAATGGCAAATAAGAGGCGGGCCTCGCCACGCTTTGGCATGGGTCCCGACATGCGCAGCACCTCAATCAGACGACCATTAGTCTTTTGGACATTGTAGCGCCAGCCGGCGTGTGTCAGAATGCCTGCATCATTCTTATCCTCCTCATCGGCGTAAACACCGATAATCAGTCCACGCGAGGGCTGATCGGCGCAGATGTCCATCTGCTGCAGCATCAGCATCTGGTTGATGGCTTGCGATGCGTATTGGCGGCATAGTTGGGGTTTCTTGGTGACATGGTAGATGACTCGACGCGTTAAACCAAACATGTCGAAAAGTGGGTAAAATTTTTTCGGTTTAGGAATATAACTTAAGTCCCAGAATTAAAATTTTTTTTTATTAAATTTTTTTGATCACTTTTAGTAGAAAAATCTGTTTTTATGTAACAACGGAATAATACATGAATTTGAGAAAACTGGAAATTTTAACAGATATTTACTTTACGACATAAGAGAATAAACTGAATAATTTATTTTGTTTGGTATTCAGATATCGGAGGATCGAATTCCAAATGCCTACTTTGTACTATTTTCTAATGAATAAATTTTTAATTCAGTAGCAGTTTAGGCTTTTAAATTCTCTTTATTGAATAATAAAATCTTAAAAGTACTTAAGCATTTTGATTTATATTATTATAAGCATTTGATTTAATATCAGAAGTAGCTTTTTAAATATATATAATAAGGTACAATGTTTTTATTCATTTAATAATACTGTTTTAAATATTGAGAAAGTTTCGGCATGTGTAAAATAAAATATCTTATAGACCGACTACTATTTATTTAACATATAAAAAGTTTCTTGTTTATTTGCGTTCATATTGAAAGACAATAAAAAATAATTATTTAAATAAACTTGGGATATGTATTTGTTTAAATATCGCTCGAGCTTGGCTACATAACTTTATTTGTTGTAGGTGGGGCGTGTTCTTCATACATCGAGTTTGTGTGGTTGATAAGAAAACTATTTAATATAGTAGTTAAATAAATCTCTCACTAATCAACAAATATACTAATTAAGTTAGAAAGTGTGTGCCACATGCTTAATACATGCAAATAGGCACATTATGTAATTTGAGCATCGAATGTTCAGTTAATAAAATGCAGCATTCTCATATTTTTTTCAACTTTTTTTGGCACTTATTTTTTAGCGCTCTCGTGGATAAGATTACTTCAGCTTATCGTAAGGGATACATTTTTCAAAATCCAACACACTTAAGCACATTTAGAGCAGTTTTAATAAACTAAATAAATAATATGATAATCACAATATTGTAGTCACAGTGACCGGCATTCCGTCGGAATTTATGGAATGCTCGGTTGCTGTCTGCACACGATTGGCAAAACTTTCCACGCTATTGACCTTGCTCAGATCTATGGGCGGTATATCCTCATCATAATCGGAGGCTAGCTCCTCCTCCGCCAGGTAGTTGCACTTCAGTGCAGGCTTACTGTGAGGATCATCCGTTTCCAAGTCGGCTGCATGTGGAGCTGCCTGAAAATAGTGTATCTTCGCTTTGGAGCCAGACTGACCTGCACAATATATAATGCCATCATCGGTATCCTCATCACCGTAATTGCCATAGCCCGCTTCACACTGATAAGGATTCGACTTGACGTTAACATTGCGACAACTCCCGCCGCAGTTATGATGTCGCTCCGCCAGTCCACCATAGTCGCCATAGCACTGACCCTTGTGCTGGTGATGTGTTTGACTTGACGACGGATGCGAGTGGGTGTGGGGATGCGACGGCACTTGTTGACCCACTCCTGCAGTCGCGCTGCTGGAGTGGGCCACTGACTGCTATATGTGTGAGTGCGAGTGCGCAACGGAGAGCGAGTAGGGACTGGTGTCCTTGTGCAATCGCATCGTATCATATATGGGAAACTCACAGCACAGAATGAACTTAAGAGCGCCGGGCACCTCCTCGTAGACAGCCGGCGGCACCGGTATCAGTGGTGAAGTTGACGCCTTGTACTTTCGATACTCTATTTGACTAAAATGAAAATGACGCAGAAGATGTATTGATAATAATAAAGAAAAACCAAATACTCACTTTTTATACTTTTCATCGGAGCTGCGCTCTCGCAACGGAATTCCAGACATAAATAATATGATAAGGGTGATAAAGATAGGAGATGCAATTGCAACCCACTCATAGCCACTGATCACATTTAGTGATATGACAAAAATGCCCCACCAGACGACAACCTCGCCAAAATAATTCGGATGCCGCGACAGACCCCAAAGCCCTTAGAGGAAATATATGTTTTTAATAAGTATTTGGCTTGTATATTTTGCGACTTACCATCATTACAAAACTTGCCATGATTCGCTGGATCCATGCGAAAAGAAAACTTCTGCAAGTCCGCATAGGTTTCGGCCAACAGTCCCACAATAAACATGGCAGTGCCGGTGGAGTCCAGAGTCGTCATTCCCTTGACCGCCTGTGGCAGCGCGTGACGAGAGTTGATAATTATGACAGGCAGCGACACGATGTACACCCAAACAGCCTGAAATAGCACAGCCAGAATATAATTGTATTCCACTGAAATGTGGACTGTGAACTGAGCTGTACATTCCAACAAGTGGTGGCAGTCAAATCACCCACAACAGACATTGAAACACAGTCAAACAGGCCAACACACACACTCATGTAAGAGTCATGTCTGTGGCATGTTCAACGGTTTAATTATTGCCTTTACAGCCCACAAAATCGTTGGCAGCTGCATTGAGATTTTTATATGAATTATTCAACACCCCTTATTCAATGTCAAGCTGTGGCAAATTCATTGATTACTTGACTATAATTGGAACTCACCTGAAAAGTCCAAAATACTGCATAGCGTATAACGTTGCTTCGCGTATCCTCGAACTGCCTGTCCCGACCCAGTTTAATAATTCGATATAGCAAGTAGCCAGAGAGCCTTACGCCCCATAGGCACACAAATACAGTTACCATCAGCTGTCGACTTTCATAGGCCTGAAAATAAATAATGGATAAGCGGATAAGCCCAAGTCTACAAGAGCGAACCGGATATTAAGCGAATCCAAAAAAAAAAAAACAAATATCCAATAACCATAAACCTGAAGCAATTTCATTGCTAACTTGTTTGTTTACTAATTGCTCTAATAACTTAGTTTTTACTTTGGCCAACTGCCACCAGCTGCAATAAATTGTAATGCTCGGTGGACCTACCATTTGCTCTCTTTTTATGTGGATTTGCGGTTGCCCTTTTTTTTTTACTAAACTTACGGTGATGGTCGTCCATCGGCCGTACTGCTGACCTAGGTTGTGGTTTATGGCCCAGCTTTCAGTACTTGATAAATAGGTGGATGCTCTCAGAGGTATCACGGCTCTTTATTTATTTATTACGCCAGGTTGCTCATAGAAACTGCAGTGCTGACTTAAAACGGGTTCAATTAACTATGAATAGCCGAGACTCATGAGAATATTGTAAATAGTGCTGAAATTATTCTTTGTTTTATGCATGAGCACTTAATTGACATTATTGTTTAGAGTTAAGTATCTCGACTTGGATTACAACATTCTGAGCTGTTACATATGTGACTTAGTTAACCGCACTAATGGCCCGCGTCGCAAACAATTTAGCAGACAGGATGACAAACAACTGGCCAAAGGGCCATGGTCGCAGCTGCCAGACAAGGTCATGTAGCTAACGTGCACAACAAAAATAATAATAACAACAACAACAACAATAACGGTAAAAGCAACAACTTCAAAATGTGGGCCTGTTGGGTTGTAACCTTTGTTGTGTGTCAGCGAACAGGGCAACTGCAGGTGTTGTCCCTCTCCTCCATCGACTCTGCATTCCAGTGTTCAGTGTGTATGTATGTGTGTATATGTGTGTGTGTGCATATGTGTGTGTATGTGTATATGTGTGTGTGTATGTGTGTATGCGTGTGGGAAAATTCGCTTTTCAATGCCAGTAACGCGACAAATTCCTCCCCTACATGCTGGACTCTGCCATCATCTGCAGGCATAATTCAGTGGACTTCGCTTAAATAGTCCTGCCATTTAACTTACAGCACATTTTTTTAAATTTAACATCCACTCACACACTTACCTTAGATGGGCGATCAAGTTGCCCCAGAAAAAAGGTCAGCAACGCGATGACAATGAAATTGACACCGCCAGCCAAGTCCGACAATTTGTCCAAATGCAGCAGAGCGTTCAACAGAAAGAACAAAAGCTGCAGGCTGGTGACCACAATGGCGCTTATGACATAATGATTTAAGCCGAATACGTTAATGGCCATCTTAACAGATTGCCCTTATATACTTTTTATAAGTTTCGATGAAGCTGCTCCTGCTATTACATCAATCTCTTCTCTTTTCTCTGGTCATCCTGTCGCTGTCTACATTTCGCACTAAGGTATTTTCCTTGTAGAGCTCTGTTAGCTGAGGCAATAAAAATGCAAATATATGTTAATCAAACTCAAACATTAGAGGATTAAAAATATTTATAATAAATAAAATATGTGTTAACTTCTAATACAGTATGTTAATAGGTAGGTTAGGAAACGGTTTCTGCTGCCATCGGACGTGTTTATTTTGGGGACTGAACGGCCACGTGTGTGCCCTTCAAAACTTCTTAGTTGACACATTTAGCATTTAGAATAAAACATCTACAAGTTTCTTGTTGCAAGGCCTCAGTCTTTTCAACTGAGCTTTGGCGCGGCAATAAATTAAATGAATTGCACCCGTCTATTGATATTAATTTCATTTGGCGTTGCTCAAAGAATTATATACAACAAAAATATATATTTTTGATACATATGTATTAAATAATTTGTTGCTAAAAGCAAATGCGACTATTTTCAATGCAACATTTTCGTTTGAAATTTTGCTTCGAAAAACATTTTACATAACAGTTTTTTTTCTCGATGTAAAAACGATCAAGTTAAAAGTTAATTATAATAAAAAAGTTAATGCATAATAATATTAATAATTGGCTAAAATATTTATAGCCATTGATTGCTGCTATTTGTATGAGGGTCGCTTAAATTGCAAGGCAAACAGACAAGCTAACAAATGACTGAAGTTCTTTGCTGATGTTAGTACAAGTAAATATTGTAACTGAAACTTTTTTAACGTTGGTAGTATACAAAAACATACACATTTTGAAATTTGCCACTCTTGCGACTGTAACATTCAATATAATTGATTAACAGCAGGATTTTAAAGAAGACCCACAAATTCGGGAGGGCCTTAAAGGATGCCTTGGCTGTTAAATTTGTTGGCTCTGTTTGCACAAGTGAAAGTTTGTTGGACACGCGCTTAGCGTCTTACATATATTTCATTTTGAAGGTCCTTACACGCATACACCCACACATACATGCACGCACACGTGCGTAGGACTCGCGCGTCAACAAAAGTTTAATACCTATACACATCTGAGATACATTTCCGTTTCCGTTTGCGCTTTAACTGTTATTAAATTAAATTAAACCGAAGCAAACTACTGGCAGTTGATCAAAAAGCATTTTCATCGCACTATGCTTAATTCGTTTTTAACACGAGCGAAAATCAAGCAAGCATATTTGTGATAACACTATCTGCATTGAAAGCGTGCAAGCAACTGACGCGACGAGCATTTACGGGTAAACTAAAGGATAAAAGACCAAAGACCAACAGCCTGCTGAATGAAATAATTGAGGTGGTGTTATGCGCAAGCCCATTTTGGAGTTCTCTATGCAACCTGTGACGACATTCTAGTTATTGTTAAAATTGCGCGATAAGACAACAAGACTGGCGTATATAATTTTTAAAATGCTTTAATATCCAATAATGTTTATTTATTTGTATTAATCTTATAACTTGTTGATATCGTAAAAACGTTTGGAATATTTTTTATCCCGCCAAGGAGAATAAGGCATTTAAATGTTGCCATGTGGCAACGCTCAAATTGGGTCGTATCGGCAACATGTGTCTGACATGCGCAGCAACATGAGTCTTCTATTGTGTGCGGCATGAAGTTGGCAGCGGCCGCTTACCTGAAGAAGCAGAAAACTTAAAGATTAAAATAATTAAGTGAAACAATATAGACTGGCTCCTGCATTGGAGTTGCAATCGTTGCGTAATTACGCGCGCTTGTGTGTGTAAGAGGTTGAATCGGCAGCATGGCGTTGGCATTGCGCGTAGCATATTTAGCTCACGCCAGTGGCACTTGGAGCAGATGGCCCCAGGAGCGCCGTCGCCTGGTGCGATTGGCCAGCAGCAGATCCATCTTCAACTCGAAGCTGAAGGGCTGGTAAGTAGTGTGGTACCACCACTTGAGTCCCCTCAATTAGCGACCGGCATTAAAAACTCATTTACAACAAAACAGCGATAGCATGCAGAAATTTAATTACAGCACACAAGAGCAACCAAATGCAGAGAAACAAACACAAACACAGCCAAAACCAATACAAATACCAACGATTCCGCCACAGATTAAACGAAATGTTGCCAGCGAAATAACCAGCGTAGGCAAGGTCTTGTACGAGGCTGGCTGGGACGAGAAAAAGGCAAAAGAACAGAAAACTGGAACTTCCACAAGCGAAAAGTATTCCTTGGAGCACAAAGTTGAGGAGCCCCCGAGAACGAAGCGTGAGCAGATACGCGACAATATGCAGTCGAAGCGGGAACAGATGCGCGACAACGTGCAGGATTACATATTTACGCGATACTTCAACTATGTGAAAAACTATGACAAAGTTCTCGAGAAAAACTTTCCCAAAGCCATGCAGCTTTATCGAGTGTTTTTTGTTGGGGTTAAGGACTTCTTTGCGGACATGAAGCGCTTTCTAAAAGTGGCGCGCATTGCCAACGATTCGCCCCAGGGCATCCGGGCATTGAATCGCCAAGAACTCGAATTATATATGCAAATGCCACGCGACATGATGAAGGTGGCGCCTGCATTGATTGGCTGCTCGCTGCCAATGGTGGGGTATGCGTTCTTTCCACTCGTGTGAGTCAATCACCTTCTAAGTAAGCTAAGCAACCCATTAATTAAGCATTATCTTTTAGATTCTGGTATCCACGCATGTTACTCACACCGCACTTCTGGACACCGGAGCAGCGCATCGATTTTCAAAGTTACTACATGAAGCGTCGACTGCAGTGCAACAAGACCGTACTTCGCTGTCTTCAAGCTAAGCTCAAGTCTACTGCCGGACATCAGAATTATGCCGAGTTCCAGTGCATCCTGGGACAGCTGGGCAGCGGCACACATCCAACACCTGAGGCTCTAATTGCTGTTAGGGACATCTTCGCTGAGGGACCCTACTCACTGCTGGGCATGTCACGGAAACACATCGTATGCCCATTTACAACTTTAATTTATGTTTGAACTGAAAATTACTTGTTCCTTGCAGAAATGTCTAGTCAACATGCACGGACTGCCCAGTAGCCTGTTCAAGCGGCATCGCCTGCACGAACACGCATTTCTAGTGCATTACATGGACATGGCCATTACGCGCGAAGGTGGCGTTCACAATCTGAGCACATCGGCGCTGCGGTACTCGTGCAATCTCCGAGGTCTTAATTCGGACAACCTGAACAACGAACAGATGATCGAATGGCTGCGTAACTGGGTCAAGGTGTCCACGTCAATACAAGCCCAGCATATCACTCTGTTTCTGCATCTGCCTGTTCTTCTGGGGTACAATCATCCCAACAACTGGAAGACTATCTACTGCAAGGCAGACTCCTAAGTTGGTGCTACTTTAAGTTTGCAAAGACTTGTTTTGCAAACTAAAATTTTGTTTTAGAAAAGCAAATAAAACTGTTAAAGCCAAAGAGCAATAAGTTATATTCTCGTTTACGATATCAGATAACTATAACTTCACCCAGAGAGTAAACAAATGAGTTAAATGTGTTTTTCCTAAAAATAACACTTCTTTTATTTGCTCCTTTGTGTTGGATGTTCATCAAGCAGTTACTTTCGTTAAATTTTATGTGTTTTTACTTCTTAGGCTTCTTGGCCTTCTCGGCACGCAGACGCTCACGACGATCCTTCTTGAGGATGCGTGGGGTGCCATCGGACTTGGTGCGCTTCTTCAGTGTGTTGAAGGCGATGGTCAGCAGTTTGTTGCGCTGACGCTTGGCATAGCGCAGCTTGAAGCGATCAAAATCATTCAATTGCGAGCGCTGCAATAAACAAATTTGATTTTCAATTAGTCAACAGAAGCATAAAATACTTTTCAAACAACTTAATTAATAGCTGGTTTCAGTTTAAAATTAAAGCTAGCTTCATGTATGTATCAGCCGGCAATTCCTATCAAGAACTTTCAATTATCATCATGTGCTGCAAACATGGATATTTTCCATTTTGCGTTGATTTTTTCATACACACCTTGCAGATGTTCTGTGCCTTGATGGACCAGGGGCTGACCTTCCACTGTGCCTTCAGGTCACTGTCCACCCAAGCCTTGCGAACGACGCGCGTGCGCGCGGTGTAGGGGAACTTAATGCGGTATTTGGTCAGATGCAGATTGTTCAATCTGTACTCCTGACGTGGAACACCGGTCAATGGCCCATCAACCAATACCTGCAATATATTAATATTCAATATGTTAATTTTTTGTGTCGTTTACTTTAATAAGTGAAGCAGCAACATTTGTGTATATCGACCGCTTGTAAGCAATGCAGTCTACTTTCAGTAAAATTAAACTAGCTTCATTTATGTGTCAGTTGGCACTTCCTATCAAGAAGACAAATTATCATCATGTGCAGCTGCCGTTGCTTTTGGTGATAGTACACAACTTGTTGCTGCTGTATAGATGGAGGCACTTACTCTGTTTTGGTCGATGACATCGACGATGGCCACCAGGCGACCCTTCAGGGGACCTGCCGACGCCTTGGCGATACGACCAGTTTGTACGAATCTCTCGAAAGGCTGCAAGCACACATTTCAAAAACTTATGTAAAAATAAATTCAGTTCACATTAACAGCGCGCTGGGTGCTTAACTGCTGGGTGAAACCAACAGCTCAGCACCACGTGAAATGTTTCGAATGCATTTGATGCAAACACAACCGCAAATGTTATAGTTTTTTCGGTTAGCAGCAACTTAGCGCTCTGTTCTCGAAGATATTAGGCAATGCTTCATTCATGGTGCGCACTTGCAACCATTTTAATTTCACATTTTTCATCCAAATGCGAAAAATACTTTGTGAACTCTTACCATGACGCTAACCGGAAAGAAAGAGAAGGAACGAAACAAATTTGACAGCTCAGTGTCAACATGGCGAAATGTGTGCACTGCACAGGGTTGCAATTAAGGCGCAATTTCCAGCACTGGAAATTAACAGATCGAAAAAAAGTGTAAAGGTGCCACATTAAAATATAATTTCATATATTGCAATCTTTAAGTAAACATAATTATTATTTTTAGCTTTCAGCTTACAACTAATAAACAGATTAGCTTAACTCATATTATGCTAACTCGCAAGAAAAAGAAACAGACAACAACAGACAGAAAAATACCTTCCCTAGTCTGGCAACATCAGAATGTTAACTACCGCAATAAAATATAAATTCAGTGATCTGGCAATACTAGAGTGCAGTGATCTGGCATCTTTCAAGAATTGTTTTGATATATTGTGATTCGTGTTTATTTAATAATATTTACAACACAAACTATATACAAATTAAATTTAAGAATGGTGTACATACACTTTCCAAACAACCTGACTGAGGAGGAGCAGATGCTGCAAGCGAAATATCAAAAACTGAAGAAAAAGGTAGATATTGTATACAAAATGCGGTTCGTCCACTAGTGTAAGTTTTAAAAATTGTTTTTTTTTTTTTTTACAGAAAAAAGCTTTGCAAGCCCACAAGGCGCCAAAACAGGAGCCGGAGAGCGTGCTTACGTTGAAGCGGCCCACAGATGCACGTGATGCGCGGGAAGTGGCACGCAAGCTAATTAAAAGTGGCGCCATTCCAGCGATACAAAAACAACAAACCAAACAGGATCAGACATCATTCAAACGGCCAAAGGGCCAGGAGCGCGCCAAACGCTCCACATCTGAGACTACCGTGGCTGCCTACCAACCATTCTCGTCCACACAAAACGATGTCGCGCAGGAGACAATAATCAGCGAAATTATAAAAGAGGAGCCACGACGTCAGAATTTGTATCAGCATTTTGCCACGGAACGCGATCGCGAGGAACGTGGCCTAACAGAAAAGGTGTCCCTAGATGTCACACAGCCGGAAAAGCCACGTGCGGGAAATACGATCTTCGTATCGGGCAACAAGGTTACAGAGGAATTCCTCAAGAAAACATTCAATGACTACGGCACCATAGTTAACGTTTCCATGGAGATTGAAAAGAGGTGCGTCTGAGTGTGACTTGTTGCCTAAGTTGTGATTTATATTATTGATATGCTTTGCAGTCGAGGATTTGTTTCGTTTGCCAAGCCGGAATCAGCAGATCGGGCTATTGCTGAAATGCATGGCAAGAGCGTTAATAGCATTGTGCTGCAAGTACAGCTGGCGCGTCGCCAACCACAAATTGAGCCCATTAACGATGCCTCATCCTCAGCCGTTTGGTCCTCAATTGGTAAGCAGTTGAAATATGTAAATGTTATCTATTTCCATTTCCAATTTCTCCTATGCTTGCAGCGGCCAGCAAATCGCAGAAGGGCAGCCACAAGGACCAGCGACAAATGGTCCAATACAATGATGATTTTTTAATGTAATTCGGTTAGTTTACTCACAATCATATGTAATTTTATTTCCCCATCATTGCATCCCTTTCTGATTACACAAAAAGCCATCATTTTTAAATAGTTTTTTTGTTTGTTTATTGAAAATACGCATCTATAAGTATATATAATGTACTTACATATGCTCACCTTCTGTGCTAAGTACTCGCGGTTCAAATTAAATACCTCTAATAAAAGAACGTTTTTGTATGAAATTCATGATAGATAAAACAATTCATCTTTTATATAAACGATATGTGTAGGTGAGGTCTAAAAAAACAACAATCGATTGTTTAAGTAATTGAACAATTAAATTTCTTCAAAAGTAGAATATGAGCGAACAAAATTGTATTATTTTTGTTATAAGTAAGTTCGCCAACAAACTTGAGCCCGTCCTGGACAGCTCACCATATCAGGTAGCTTATTAATGATTTTTTTTCGCTTAGTTTAAGTACATATTTAATACATGATCGTTGCTGCTGCTGTTATATAGTTGTTATTTGTTTTGTTGCTATTGCTCCTGGTAGTAAAAAACATGACATTGTTTTTGATTAGTGTGAGAGATATTTGTTCTATATAAGTTTGGTATGTTGTTTTCAGTGTTGTTGATAATGATTGAACAGGGTTGCTTCGTTTTAATCAGCTGTTTTCACTGCGATTAGCGACTAGTAGTTATCCTCGCATCCATTCTAAAGTATTATTTCCTTGTTAGTATATAGTATATATTATTAAGGTTAAGGCCTTTGGTTTCGAGCGGTCGCTTTTGGCCCGCTTTTAAATTCGTTTCATGCTCCAAAAATGCAAAACTGCCCTCAGATCATACACAAAAATAACCCAAGCAACAGATGTCCTCAAGTTTTTGGCAGCTCTCTTTTCACGTTTGCCTGCCCTCATTGCCAGGCGGATTGAAGTAGTCCCAGTGATGTGTGTGCACCTGCCGACCCGTCACCAGAAAGATCAGCACCCCAAAGGTTATCAAAATGAAGAGCACCATCAATGCAGATATATTCCTGGGCTGCTGTGCCGGCTCAATTGCAACATCTCCACGCACAAAGGTCGTCAGCTGATTGATGATATTGACCAGTTCCAAACTGCAAGCGGTGAGGAACTGACGACCCGCTTGCACCACTGTCTTAGGCTGCTCCTCATCGTATTCTTCCAGCGGCTGTGTGGCGCTTCGCGTACGCGAGCGACGGGAACGAGAACGCGGACGTTCCATGAGCTGCTCCTCAAGCTCTGACTCGGATTCACGCTCCTGCTGCTGTTCGTGCATATGGCGACGTCGGCACTTGTGCGGCGCCTTGCGCTCTGCGGCACTCCCACCACCGACAGCAGCTGCGGCCGCTGCCTGCTCCGCTTCGGCACTCCGTTGCAAATTATAAAAGGCCAATGGCGCCAGGGATTGCAGATACTCTACGCTCGGATACACAGGTGGCGGAAGTGGCAATGGCAGCATAGCTGTTTCTGTCTGCGTTTGCTCGTCGAGATTGCTTTGTGGTGTGGACTCAGTGGGTTTACTTTGCCGTGGCGGCTTGGTCGGTGGCTCCACGTCGCTAGTGGCGGGTTCGCTGCTGGCCTGGCGGCTTGTCTGCGTCTCGCTGGTGAGCAGCGATGGTCGTTGCTCCTTAACGCGCTCCACAATGTCATCAATAAAACTGGGAGGCAGTTGAATGTTCTGCACCACCAGTTGCCCCGATTTGCAGGCCAGCTCGTCGGCACTGACCTGGCCACCATGCAGCTGTGAAACCTGGATCTGGCCAGCCTGCAACGCATGGACACGCAGACGTTCCACCTCCAGCTCTAGCATACGTGTCGGCAACTCTACTACTGGCCGGGATTGCACCGATTGTATGGGCGTCACCTCACGTGCCATCTGCTCTGCAATGATCAACGCTTCGCTGGGATCTGTTAATGTTGTGGATTTGCGTCGTGGTGGCGGCAAAGGCATCGACTGGATTTCTTCCTCTACCGGCAGCAACTCTTGAGTGGGCTCGATAGCGGGTTCGGTGGGTAAAGTGGCTACAAACTTGGCATCAACTTCTGCCTCAGACGGTTCACTGGCGACGATTTTCGATATGGGCGCCTCCTCCACTGAAATTTGTTCCGGAGTCGACTCAGATCCGGATAGTGTGTGTTTCTCTTTGGAGACTGTGTGCTCCACTTCAGTTTGTTCCGCTTCGGATTGCGTGTGCTCCACTTCGGATAGTGTTTGCTCCTCCTCGGAGAATACCTGCTCCGCTTCGGAAACCACATGCTCTTCTTCAGATGTAACGCGTTCTTCTTCCAATGCCTTTGCTCTAGATTCCGCAATCTCTGCTTGTCTGTACACTGCCAGCATCTTTTCCATTTCCTCCTGCAGCTCTTTCTCCAGAGCCTCATCCATCTCTTGATCTGAGCGTTCTTGTTTCTGTTGCACATCCTCTTCCTCATCGTAATGATCCGAGAACTTCTCTCCAGCATCATCATCTTCTTCGTACTCAGTATCGCGGAGCGTACGCTCAACTTCGTCATCCTCCAGCTTGCTGTCATAGTCACTCTCTAGTTGTGCCTGCTGCAGCTGCTCAACTGCAGCATCCAAATCCGCTGAACTGGCTGCGTAATCGCTGAACGCAATCTCGCCAAGCTCCTCCTCCTCGCCTGCTGTTTCTACATCTGATTTACTCTGCACCGAGCTGTCGGAGAGAAGGCCTTCGCGTCTCAGTTCCTCCTCCTCGCGGCGCAACTCCTCATCCTCCAGATCGGCGGCGCTAATGGGACGCACTATAAGCGCTGCTTGCACTGTGTCATCTCTGTCGCCTACACTCAAACTGGGCGTTGGTACGCGTCGCTCAATGATAACCGCTGAGGATGGTGTTTGTGGGCGACTTAGCGACTTGGAGCGATCTGCTTGAGAGGACGCACGTGAGCGTTCCGACAAACTTCGTTGGTTGGCATCGCGGAACCGTTGCAAGCCTCGTGCCAGCTGCTCGTCTTCGGTGAGGACATGTGCGCCATCCACTTCATCTGACTCCTGTGCCTGCGTGCTGCGCAACAGATCCTCCAGCGTCGTCTTGTTACCTGCCGAGCCTGAGGTACGTCGCGGTTCGATGATCTTCATGTCGTCGGTTATCTCAAACTCCTCGCACACAAAGTCATCGGGCAGTGGATCCGTTTGTGTGGACACCTCCACCTCAAACTCGCCCTGCTCCATGCTATCCGCCGTGGATGAGCTGGCGATGCGTTCGCTGTCCTCGTACCCTTCCAATCCGCTACCTCCACGTGTCGAGCGTTTCTCCCTTGGTGGGCGTGGCGGCGGCGGCAGTGGCCGGAACTTCATTTTGTTGATCACTTCCCCGGACTGGAGATTCGAGCGTGGGGATTCTGGTCGCTGTAGAAGTACACCAGGCTCCTCGTAATCGTCCTCCTCCAGTTGCTGCGGCTTCTGTTGCTGTTGCTGTTGCTCTGCGGCTTGCTGTGTCGCGTAGCTAGGGAATAGGGTTTAAGGAGCATTAGAAACGGATCCTGTGTCTCGGTCAAGTTGCGTCAAAGGAAACAAATGCGGTTCAAACTCGTGTTGTGAGTGCGTGTTTTATGTTTATGTTCCATTGGTATTGGATTTGGATTTATTGTAGTGTGCGTGTATATTTAGGAGCAGTATAGTATCTAGGATTAATTAGCATTAAAACTTAAGGCTACAACTTAACAAGTAGGAAACAAGACTTAAACAAAAATGCATTCGAGACAATTCAAAATAGTCAAAAGGTCGCAAAAGTCACAAATCAAAGCAGAACTCAAAAAATATCAAGCGGCGCAGCAGCATTTCTTACTTTGACTTGAGCAGCAGCTGGCTGCTGGGCAACTCCTCAAGACTGGTCGCTGAGCGGCGTCGACGCGGCGGCAATGGTGAATCCTCGCTGGGCGTATACTGCTGCGGCGGCGGTGGTCGGGCTGGCGGTGGACTGCCGCGAGAGCCACGAATGCTGGGCAACGTGGCGAAACGTTCTCCAGGCGAACGGACGAACTTCTTGCGGCGTGCGGGCGGCGTCGGCTTCGGCACCTGCTCCTTGCGCACCACAGCATAGCTAAAGATTCGTGGTGTTGGGGGTGGAAAGCAGAGCGCACACCTAAGCAACGATTTGGCCAGTTGGGACCCTATGCGACCAATTTACTTACCCATCGCTTTCAAGCATATCGATGACAAACTTCTCCTCGACTTCACCTCTTGGCTTTTGCACGTCCATAGCCAGTGATTCGGCACCACGTGACGTACGCTCATCCTCGGAGCGTTGAGTGCGTGCCGACGTAGCGTCCGTTAAGTTCTCCGGCGTGGCTAGCGGTATGTGATGATGATATTCGTGCTCAGTGCGATAAACAATTACCTGGCAATGACAAGCACAGAATTGATTTTTAAAAAGTCAGAATTCTAACTTTAATGGTTTATCTCTAGATTCAGCTAATATTTAGATCAGAGTAATGACATCGGCTACTTACATCTTCCTGTGGCTGCAAAAAGGTATTCGATACTGATCTACCACCAAAGCCATTAATAAAAGAGTCCGCGTCCTTCTCCACAGATGCATCGTCGCGTGTACGTTTCTTTTGGCGCCTTGGCGCCTGAGGTTGACTTTGTGGAGGGGCTAACTCTTGTGCTGCCGCAGCAGCGCCAAAGTTGAGTTTGTTGAGCGCCTGTTCAGAGTCGGTTGCCGTCTGTTCGTGTAGGGGCGGTCTGAGGTAGTCCTCATCATCGTCGAAGTACTGAATGCTGCTGCCACCATCTGCCATTGGCAGATCTTGGCTACCCTCCATGGAGTACTTGCTGCGGCTGCGCGCCTTGCGCAACGGTCGCTTTGGCATAAAGTCACTGCCATTTTGTGACATGGACAAATCATCGCCATAATCGCTGCGCTGGAACTCCTGCGAGTCGTCAAAGTCCGGCCGATAGTTGCGATGCAGACGACGCGGCTTCGGCGGCGGCACATCGTACTCGTCGTACTCCTCGGCCGGCTCCCGTTGCCGAGTCTGGTTCGCCGACTCGCCCACTTTCTGCAGTGCATTGGGCAGATCGTAGCCCTCGCGAATGGCGTCGCTGATGTATTGGCGCAGCTGAATGTTGTCCTCGGAGATGCCACGTTTGCGCAAGAAGAACTCATCGTCATCGATAGTCTCCATGACGACCTTCTTGCCAGAGCTGGCCGTGGATTGAGCATCCTGCAAATCATGGTATTTGTAGTAACTCGCCTCTGCATCCAGTTCGGCCTTGCGCAGCAGTTTATTCTTTTGTATGTCCTTCTCCGTCCAGCCCTCCGCATCGTGGCTGTCTTCGGAGCGCAGGTCGGAGTCCTGGTGCACCATGGGCCGACGCTTGAACTCCCTCGTTCGCTGGCTGGAGATCTCGTGTATCGCACGATTTTCCTCATCGAACTCCGCAAACTGTTTGCTGTCCGCGACGCCACCTAGAATGCCCATTTGGGACTGTGGCTGCGCTTCGCTGGCCGTATCCTCCTCCAGGTCATCCTTCATGCGTCGCTCCAGCGAGGACTCTCTATCAAAGCTCTCCAGCTCGCTGCCATAGCGTCTATAGCGTGATCCCTCGCTATCATTGTAGCTCACATCCGAGAACTTATCCGCCCAGCGTGAACGGACTGGACCAGGTCCACGATCGCCCTGGGGTGAGCTCGTCGAGGTTTGCGACGGCTGCGTTTCAGTGCTGGGTATAACGCTCAGACTGAGACCCTCTGTGCCCAGTGAAGACTCTATCGGTGGTGCAGGTTCCTCAACGGGCTTCTTCTTGCGAAATGCTCTCGGATAGGTGCCAAAGTTAAACTCGAACTTCTTTTTTACTGGTGTTGGCTGTGCATCTGCCGTTGTGGTTGGCGATTCCGTGGACTCGTCGGCCACTCCAGACTCATTCTCCTTGAAACTCTTGCTGCGACGTAGCTTCAGCGTGGTGAACTTCTCGGGCAACTTAAACTTGGACATGTCGGGCTTGTTAAACTTGGTAAACTCTGGTCGCTTCATCTCCTTAAACTTGGACATATCGGGACGCTTTATTTCGGGCATTTTAATTTTTGAGAACTCAGGCGCAAAGCGTCGGCGCTCTTTAGCCTTCGCCTTGGGACTGCCAGAAACAGGCTTTGGTTTAGGCTGCGGACGCAGTTTGGTACGCAGCTTTCCAGCCTGATTGCGTAGGCCATCCTGCATTTTGCGCGTCCGATCCTGGGCGGAGGCCATGAAACCCTTTTTACGATTCTCTGGCTGTAGTGGAAGTTCCTCCAAGGCGCTCGAGTCCACCTGGCTGGTGTGTATTTCATAGTCCGTGTGAGATTCCGTGCGTGGCGTTGTTCCACCCGAACTCAGTTCAATATCAACATCCATGGGTATTTGAAGGCTGCTGCTGTTCTGGGCCGGCGCCGTCGTTGCAGTGGGCAATGAATCGATTTCGTGCGCCGGCGACACGCCCACAGGCTCATATTCATGATCACTGCAAGGGCAAAAAAATGAAATGAAATTAGTTAGCTATAAGGATAAGTATGATAAGGAACAACAGATAGATGAGCTGATCTGAAAAGGTGTTTTTTTTTCTTTTTGTTGGTGTTGTTTGTTTGCTGTTGCTGTGTTGCAAGCCATGGTTTGAAAAGCCGTCACCCCAATCTCTTTGCTAGCTGGAATATCAGGGGTGGATGCGTGTGTCGGGTGGTCGGTGGGTGTTCGATCTAAGCCGAAACGTGGTTGGGGTAGCAATTGCTTACCGAGAGAAATAGGTCCGATCGAGGAAGTCTCTGTGTTCATTTTGCTTTTGTGTTAGGGGCGAGTCGGAGTCGAATTCCGCTAGACGCGATTTACGCTCATCGAAATTAAAACTAACCGTCTTTGTCATGCGAGCCGACGACCCATAGAGCTGATCTTGGGATCCGCTCATCAGGCGCCCACCACGATCATGGGATTGAGTGCGCGGCTCCCTAAACGACGCTTTGCTCTGCAGACCGAGGCTCCGTTGAGGTCGATACACCTGACTGCCACTGCCCGTTATCTGGATGGGCACAGAGATAAGTGGTCGACTGCCGTGGCTGCCAATCGATTGGTCCTTGCTGCTCGAATGCCGAAACTCCGACTCACTCTGCGACCAAGCGTTGTCGGGTATCTCAATCTCGCTGGAATACAAATTCCTGTTGCCCGCCATAAAACTAACTCCGCCAATGCTACTAATTGTGCCACGAGGCACTGCGGAAACCACCACTGGTGCGAAAGCCTCACTAATGTCAACCGAAGCTCGCTCGGAGACGGCGAAATCCTCCCGACTGCTGTACATGGTCTGAGCATGTGGTGGAGGTGCTGGTGGCTTAGCTGGACGCGTACTGTACTGATCCATCTCGTCTACCTTAAGCGAGAAGGTCTCGGTAACGCGGACTGCCGACGGCTCCGCTTCCTGGCGCTTCATCACGTTCGATGTGCTGCTTACAATGGACATAGGCTGCGGCTTGCTCTTGTTAAATACGGTGAGCAGCTTGCTGGGCGACATTGATTTCTCCAGTTGTATTGGAGAATGCTCAACGAAGGGTGATGGCGAACGAGAGCGTTGAGGTGTCGGAGATTTCTGGCGTGGCTCTTGTGCCTTGGAGCTAAACATGGACTTGAAGCGCGAGGCATAGGAACTCTTTACTTCAGGTGAGGCCTCCTGCATGCTGATGTTGCCCACAATTGTGGCAGGCGAGGAGGTAAACGTTGGTTGCCCCTTCGCTGCACGCTCCGGGGAGAGCTGGCGCTCTGGTGTATGCTGACGATTGAGTAACTGCACCGGAGATGGATCTCGAGCTTGTTGCATAGTTGGCGGAGACAGTTGGCGCTCTGGTGTATGCTGTCGCCTAAGCAACTGAACCGGAGAAGGATCTCGAGCTGGCTGCACAGTTTGATTAGGACTGGAAGTTCGACTCGAGGGCAGCTGCAGCGAGGCCATTGTTGGTGGCATCGGTGGGGATTTGGGACGCCTTGTGGGTCTGGGACTACGACTCCGATGTTCCACCGCCTTCAGCTCCTCGTCATGTACCAATGCATCGATATCGACAACGGGAGCATTGTGTACAATCTCAATCTTGGTTAGCTCGTCCACTTGGAGTGGCTTTACGCTAAGCTCGCTGGAAATCGATGGCGGACGTCGCGTCTGAGTCTGTATGTTATCCCGGATGTTGACTAGGTTGTGCTCCTGGGCCTGCAGCTCCAATTCTGCAACTGTCTCGGCTAGTGGATCCTTGAGCGTGACCGTGGACTTATAGGGATTTGGCTGTTGCATTAAATCGGACTCAAGCAGCATTGAAGGACGCACTGCATCACAACCAAAGCGGGAAACATCAATGGGACGATTCTGTGGCATCATGCCGCCGGGTAGATTCTCTTTGTTGTCCGCACTCGGTCGCATATAATCCGGCGACAAGGGTGGCTTGGCTTTGCGAAAGTCCGGAGCTGGTGAGGATTGATGAGAGTAGAACTGCGGCGGCGTCTCCGATATGCCCGGGATGGGCGTGGCTGTAATCAGATTCAACTGTGGCCCTTGCAGCGAACCCGGCATAATGGTCGCCTGAAACAAATCTGCATTGGAGGTGCGTCGACTGGCACTAGCGGAACGGTGACCTCCGGGTCCACGAGGCATTTGGTTAGGTATATTAATGTCTGCGCAGTACATATCTGTCTTGGAGTAGCCGGTCGAGATGCGACGCAAGGAGGTGCCACTGCGCATGGACAGGTTGTCGCCAAAGCGTCCCACGCTGCCTGAAGAGAAACCGCCCATTGACAGCTTACGCCGGCGACCAGCCATTAAGCCACCCAGCTGCTGGCTACCCGGCATATCTGGTTCCGTTGCATCCGAAATACTGCGCACGACCAATCCACGAGTACGAGCCGTCTGCTCCAACTCCGGAAAGCGTTCCATGAAGCTCAAATCCACCGAAGGCGCCACATCCGCATGGCTAATAATCTCAAAACTATGCGTCGAGAGCTCATCACTTTGCTGCAGGTGATACTGATCGTCGATGTGGTGATCCTGCCGAGAGCTCGGACGTGAGTCAACCGGATTCACACGCTCCGGCAGCAGCGAATCACACTGAAAAAACTGACAGGCGCAACGGACATCCAAAGAGGCGCCACTGGCACTCTCCACCCGCGACACAAAATGCTTCTTCTCAGCGGGCAGAGCGCCCACCGAGGCCGAGCGCCGTGAATTGAGCATCGCCAGCCAAAAAGGTGATCGCTTCAAACAGCTGTCGTCGCCAGCAGCAACAGCAGAAGCAGCAGCAGTTTTTACGACACTGCCTATTTACTTGGCCCTGGTCGTAATCCGTCTCCGCCTGTCCAATGTTGTTGTTCTCGCTGTCTTTTCGCTTTTGTTCGTTTTAGTTTCGTTGTCGTTTTGTGGTTCGTGGTCGTTGGCTATTTTTAAGCATCCACCAAAGCAGCCGCCGCCGTCGCTCGATTGGACATAAAATTTCTATAATTTCCTTTTTTTTTTGCACACACAACTGAAAATTCTTTTGCAAGGCCCACAAAATAGTTTTGACTTTGCCTTTGGGTTCAGTTCAGTTACTGCTGCATGTTCTGAGCTGCTGCCAGCTTGCAGATCTGTTTATTGTTCAGTTGCGGAATATATATATGCCTTATATGGTATTGAATGAGTGTTGATCTATTTTGAACTGCGGCCCGTTTAGTCGGTGCACGAGCGATGTCTTCATCGTTGCGATTTTCGGCCAGGACTGAAGAGCTTTTTCATTTTGCGCGACACAAATTTTACCGAAATTTGTCGAAAGATGAAAATGTTGTTCTTTTAAAATTAGCAAAAAGCACACAGACACACACACACATACATAGCGACAATGGCAACATGAATTTAAATTTGTGTTTGTCTTTAATTTCCTCGATTGTAGTACGAATGAGTTCGACGTCGACTGCTTAGCGAACTGCGACTGCGACGTTGACTGCGACGGCGACTGCGACGGCGACTGCAACGCAACTTGTGCTACTTGTTCATAATTGGGATGTAGCCGCGTAGCAGCAGGAGTAACAGCACTTTGTTGGCCTGCACTTAGCGGTTCTATTTCGAGCAATGCGTTGCGGCCTGCCGGAAATATTCTTGTCATTCGTTGACCTTTAACCGTTTGATTTGTAATTTATTTTATTCTTTTTGAGTTCATGTCACAGAACCATTTATTAAAATAGTTTCAATTGAATGAACATGCGCTGGAACTAAAAACACGTTAGCCAAAACCAACGTAATACCAACAGCATATGTAAATATTTAATTTATTTAACAACATATTTCAGGAATGATTTATGATTAGCCAACACCATTTTTTCGATCAGTAAGTGGACAGAGTACATAGAAGTTCCCATTTAAGCATCTCTTACCTTTGGGTCTATATCATGTTAAGGTTTAAGAGCCGTCCCTTCGCAACACCCATTACCAATATTGTTTAGTGGCGCCACTGCTGCAGCAGCAGCAAAGCCTCAAGGTGGTTAAGCGCCTAGCTCGCGACTCGGTGGAGCATTGTGTGGTAATGTTTATGATTTGGTTGTTGTCTGTGTAGTGGTAATCTTGGTAGTAAGGCTTTGCATATCTGCGCGCATTTCGCATGCGACGTCTTTTGCCGTCTCCCGGCGGCCAGAGGGTTAGTAACAATTTCAAAAGCAAATCAATTAGGTTAGAGTTTCTGCAAGGACGAGGATGACCAACAGTCGCGTTTTGGCCAGCGACGTTGTGTGCGTGCAGTGTGTTAGTGTTAAATGACCAGGTTACTTAATTGGAGTGCCACGCCCCTTACTTACCTCTCGCTCTTTGACTTGGCCGCATTTGAAGCTGCTTCCAGCACATCTTCAGGTAGCTCAATGTCCTCACGATGTGGCTCGGCTTCGTCCTCGACGTGGGAGAAGGTAACCTTCTTGTCGGAGGGTGCTGGTGAGGGTTCCTTCTTTAAGGACGGTCGTAGTTCACTAGTCTCCAAAGGTTCGTCGCTTTCCTCGGCCACTGGAGTCAGCTGTGCCAGACGTGCGCGATCCTCGTCCGAGGATGTTGAGTCTATTGATGACAGTGGTGCCAGTAGTGCTCCCGACTTGTCGGCAGCAGCAATTGCCACCTGATCCTCCTCACTGCTGCCCATGCGATCTAATGGTACAGGCTTCGCTGCCTCAACATCATCTACAGCCATATGATCTTGGCGCATTAGCGATTTCTTGAGTGCCTCGAGCCCAATGATGGGTTCATCCAGCTGTACCTGTGAGTCTGGCTGACCAATCTCCTCGTAAACATGTTCACGTCGCAAACGAGGCGCTTTCTTGGGGGGCACCTCCTCCTCATTGGGTTGCTCCGAAGTCTCTGTGACCTCTGGTTTAGTGATTTCCAGAGTGGGTGCTTCAGTCTTGGTCTGCTCTACGGGCAACTCAATGATCTCATCCGGCTGTGGCACACTGGCCGTGCTTTGTGCACTCGTGCTAGGCAGCTCCTCGTTTAGCTCCTCCTCCTTGTTACGTTTCCGGCAGGGAGATTCGTCATACTCAACCAACTCCAAGATATCATCTGAGTCCTGCTTCTCTATAAAGTGCGGAATCTCACCTCGATCTGATTTTGGGGAGGCCCTCAGCTTCATAATCTTTTGCTGCTCGCCTAAGACAATTTTCTCGTCCTTCTTGAGCATAATACGTTTGATGTTAAGGCGCTTCTTCTGGCGCTCAGCCAAACTCTTCAGCTTCTTCATGATGTCGAAGCTTTTCTTTGGCTTGTTCTTTTTCGCGGGTGCCTCTGTGTTTGGGACAAGTGGTCCTGGTGACGGTGCTAGGTCGTTCAGACTGCCTTGCCTGCTAGCATTGGCCGAGCTGCCTGGTAGAGATTGTGCGTCGCCCTGTGCACGCCCACTGCGTCTGCGTCTAATGATGTCCCGGATATGCGCCAGACGATTGGTTTTCCTTGGTCTCGCGTGACCTCCAACTGCTAGCACCGAGTCGGAGACACAGGAAATGCACTCGCTTAAGGCGTCCTCGTTGTGCTTCTCGCTCTCTGCTTCGTTGTCGGACTCTTCGGATTCCTCACTGCTATCGTCTGTAGTGGTACCCAACGCCTCGTCCTCCGACAAATCCTGTATGTAGCGTTCGGTTTCCTTGACCAACACCTGCTCGTCGTAGTGCACTTTCTTTAGCGACTTGGGTGATTCGGATTTAAAGCGCAGCTCTTGCGATTTGCGCAAAAGCAGCACAATTTCCGGCTCCTCGTCGGGTCCAAGTGGACGTTTGTAGAGATGCGTCCAAGGATAGCCGCCCTGCGAAAAAGTTTAATAACCTAAGTATTCTTTCCTTAACAATTTTATCGATTTGAACTTACTCTATCTTTTGCTCTTCGTAGATCCTCCCAGCGATAGGTTTGCAACGGCACTGGTGGTTTGTCCACACTGTTCTGCAGCAGATACTTCTTCAGCGACTGATAATACTCCCGCTTGCAATCCGCCGACAGACGCTTTGCATCCGCATCCGTATGTGTTTCCAAGCGAGTCTGTTCTATTTGCGGAAGAGAGTCAATGAACTCCTTGCGCTGTTGCTCCTCTGCCTCTGACTTGGGTGTGGGTACCTCAACCAGCTTAATCTCGTTCGTTGCCTTCGATTCGACGCACGCCTGCTCCAATACAATCTCCGGCTGTGGTTTGCTCTTCAATATGCTGGTCAACTCATTCAACTGTGCATCCACCTGCTGCGAGAGTGAATTCACTTCCGATAGCTGTTCCTTGAGCTGATTTTCATGCTCTTCCTGATTCTGTACTACATTGTTGCTGAAGTTCTCGATTAGTTCGCGTTCAATCTCATTTACTAGTTGCTCGGCAGTCTGACGCACTGCCTCCGGTACTGGCGCTGCTGTTACTTTCTCTGCCGTTGCCGTCTCGTCTACCTCGGCTATTTGATGCGATGGTGCGAGAGTCTCTATTGGCTGCTTGGTCTTCGCACCTGCTGGTTCCACCTCAATCAGCTGTGAGGCTTCGTCAGCTTCTATTTTCGAAGTGCCAATCTGCAGCTCTTGCTCAATAGGCGGCAGTTCATTAATTCCCACACCGCTCTGCACTGCGTTGACGTCTTCGATGAGGTGAGATTCGAAGTGCAGCAGATGTGATCCACCCGGTGTGGACGGTGCCTGTGCTTGTGTAGGATAAGTAAGCCCCCCAATCGCCGGTTCGTCGTTGTTGTTGTCGAGTGCTAACTTCAGGTCTGTTTTGCTGCACGGTTTTTGCTCCTCTCTCTGTGAGTCGTCGGCGATGCCGTTGATCAGCAATATGGTCGGCACCTCGGTGGGGCCAGTTCCAGCACCAGGTAGCGACACTGTAAGTGTTGCAAGAGTGCATTAGATATATTTATTTACTTACGATGTGCGAAGAGACGAACAACAAAATAACAGGTGCTAAAAATAACGTGAAAATTCTTCTAATCTTGAGCTGACAAACGACAGTCGACATACGACATACGACAACATTTCGCGACAATGACAATATGTGTTACATAAGACGCGTCACAAAATACCGAGAAATGTGCATACACAAAAACAGAGACACCCAGAAAATTAGAGAGATTTGTGTATGCTGAGAATACAAATTGCAAAAGACACAGAAAGTTTTCAAAAAAAAAAAAACAATGCATTTGTATTGGTGAGTTCGAAAACGTTTCGAAAATACAGCAATTACGAAATCTGCACATCAAGTTTATTTTATGAAAATATTTACCACAATTATTCAACTGAAATTTTTTGAGTTTGTTTCGTTTTTATTATTAATTTATCGTTTTCGTTTTGCAAATTTTACATGAACATAAAATTGCTCGAATTTGTGTATTTAATTATTGTTTATTATTTTTAATTTGCACAATCCTCGAATTGTTTTCAGCGCGTACACGAGCCGTGCACTGAAATTGTCCGGGACCAACTGGTGGCATCAAGTGAAAAGTCCCAGAGCGGCACCAACCTGGCAGGCAACTAAACAGTTTTGATTCTCAACTGCTTGGTTTTAAAATACAATACTTAACAAATTTGCTTTGAAATTGTTGCTCATGATTATTTTGTGCTCATTGCCTTCGCTTTTCGTTTTTCGCTTGCGCTCAATTCGAATTTGGCTTTTTGCCTGTCTGTTTGGTTCAGCTCAGAATAGTTTTGTTTTGTTTTGACCGCGTTAAAGAACTTGCTGCAGACACAAACTGGAAAATCGGCAACGAGACTAAATCGTAAACAAAATTCCTGTTTACTTTTTAAACACACACATTATAGCTAATTTAAAGTTGCCCCACAAAAAACCAGAACGCAACTAGGTGCACAAAAATTAAACACAACTATTGTACTTGAAAATACACTTTGTAGACTGTTCCATTAAAAAAAACTCTTCAACTTGTATTAAGAGAAATTGCTGGTTAGTTTTTATGTGGTAATATATACTAATTTATATTCTCTTTAGCAATATTATGTATACAGAAATGCATCAATCCATCAATTGCTATAAACGTTTGCTTTGTCTACTATTTCTCATGAGTTCTCTGCCTTTTTGCCCTAACTAAATTTTATGCTTTACATTGACGAGGCGCTTGTTTGCATAAATACATACACATATATATATATATCGTGTATATGGTCGTAGTTTTTAGTTGGGTACAAATGTCTGTACTTACGTATGTCTAACGTAATCACATAAAATTGCAGAGCCACAAAATTTAATTGTTAAATTGTTTCGTTACGCCTTTCGATTTTTATATTTTGAATGAATGGGGGGCGCACAGATTTCTACATATCTATTTGTATACACCGAGTATACTAATTCTAGCTGGGGGTGGTGTGTACTACAATGACGTAGAGAGGGTGAGTAATTAATTTGTTTTTGCCTGGTTGATTGGCTCAACATACGAATATGAAATGAAATTGCTGCTGATTTCTTAGCTGTATTAAAAATATTATGCAAATTCAAAAAATGTATAAGTACTTACTTATGACTAACAATAATTTAGCTATTTAGAGATCTTACTTCACATTCACTGTGTTTTTCAATAAGATATTAATATAGGTATGATATCACAAGGAAACTTATACAAATAAAACCTTGTGGTATTTAAATAATATATATTTCATCTTAGCTAAGGTTTTTTATTTTTTGCTTATATGCACACATCGCAAGTTTTCATCACAATTCGAGCGTAACAGACATGCTTGGCTTACATAAATACATACATACAAAGTCTCAAATAATGTTTGTAGATGTGTCTGCAGTTGAATGGCTTGTTGGATTGATTTTGCTTTAAAGAAACTTTCCATCCATGAATATTGACATATTTTCAGGGTCAACCGAATCATCTGCTCAAAAGCAGCGACCCCCTTGAACTCTAGGCCAAAACATTTTGTTGAGCGGCTCAACGTGGCGTATGCGTAACACGTGCGCATGATATCAGCACTCCCTCAGACTTTAATTCACATCTTGGGGACCCCAATTACATTTGGTCCGATTGATGAACTTGTCGAAATTGCATAACGCACGAGAATCAATTAAATGCCGGCCAACTCACCGTAATTGCCAGCAACGCTCAGAAATATGTAAACCATAATAGAACGTGAGGTTTTACAATACAATTACAATTAAACGAAAAGCAAGAAAAAAAGAAGGAAACAAAAAAATAAATAATTAATAGGCGTTTTAGCGAGCGCCTCTCAAGCTTCACATGTTCGACGTCTAATCGCGCTTGGAATACTACGACAAGCAAAAAGCAAACAAACGGCGGCGATTGACGTTGTCATTAACGTAGCCGCTGCTCTCTCAGAGCAGTGATAAGTGATGGGTTAGGCGGGGGACGTTGGGGAGGGGCGTCAGAGAAACACCAGCGAAGAGCAGGCCAAGCTGAAAGCATTTGCATTTTGAGGCACTTTCGCTACTGGTTGCATGTGCCAGCTAACAACCCACAACGCCCAAGGTCGCCGCAGCTCAGCTCAGTTATATTTAGATTCATTTAAGCGTAACGCTTAAGGCACCATCAAGGATGGCTATAACTGATTATATATAACTGATCGTATGTAATTTAATTTGGCAAAAGTTCGCCAAATTTACAGTTACTCATCAAAAGTATTTTCATAGGGCACCTAATTTTAATGCGTGTGCAAATAAATTTGTTTAGAATTTGGCACACATTCATTTATTGTGCCGACCGCCCAACAACGGATTTTTATTTATTTGTAGTTTGTTTTTGGCTTGTTTTAAGATATATATTTCTGACACAATTGCAAATGCATTTAGATTGTGCTTGTCATAGTTTATGGTCTGGCGTTCATTATTGTAATTGTCAGAGAGTGTAGCATTTGCCTTAATTGCAAACTTGGTCTAGTGGTGCTACAGATTAATATATCTGCACAGCTGTTTTCAATCTACTCGAGACCTTAAATAAATTTGAGTGAATATTAATGATCGGCTTATCGATAAACAAATACTCGGAATGGATACTTAAACAAGAATACTTGAACAAAAATAATGACCTTGACTGGACTTGTTGGCATGCTTAATTTATGTACCTATAAATATAGTTCAGGGCAATAAAGCTAAAAAGATAAATATATACACACACACACACTAGTACTTACACACTCACGCATATAGTTATATTTTCCTTTACGTCATATTTGACGATTAGTTCCAAAGTGGAACTGACAAGAACAACAACAAGAAGAATAAGAACACGCGACAGTAGTTGACAGAGACAAAAGAGAGACGACGACAGCGATAATAACAGCAAAGAGAAAACGTAACAGAGAAGAGGTAACAGAATCACACAAATATAACGTATACGCTCAGTATGCAGAACATATATAGATGAAAATCGCGATGAAGACTAAAGACAAGAGGCAAGCAATAATTATTTGCCACCAGACAAAACACACACAAAATGTGTATAAATAAAATATGTATACACATTAATGTGTGTATAAATATATATACATATATATATATATATGTAAATGAACGGATATTTAACTATGTACAATGCATTCAATGACAAGACGAGGCGAGCACATAAAAAACGTTTCTTAATGTTATTGATGTGATGTTCCGAACAAGTGGCCCAAAAATCCCAATGAACGGATGGGGTGCAGAGTTGGAAATCTCAGCGATATGTTTGTAAACACACAGCTTGCATGTTGCCAGCAACATTTGCATAGATGAATCCAAGACACACACATAGCCAACAATGAGAAGAGTTAGTGTGTATTACCAATCACAGGTGCCAAGCAAACCAGAAAGCGAGTCAATGCGGTGCCGGTGCACTCAATCCGACTCATTGTTGCCAACGTTGATGCTGCTTCTGCTGGTGATGTTGTTGCTCCTTCTGTTGCTGCCCTGCCGCCTGCAATTAGGTCAATGCTGTTGGTTAGAATTGAAAATGATTGCCATCGCAATGGGACGCTAGCTCATGTGATACGACTGCTGCTAATTGCAAATCAATCAAATGTCCATTAGTGATTTCCTTCTATATGGATTTGGACAACCACTCGCACCCGTTCCTTAGTTGCTGTTCTTTACAAAATCGGCGCCATACTGAGTCATTTTCCGCGAGCATGCTAATCGACGTAGAGCTGGAGATTGATTAGCACATTTTTTGTTAGCGCCGTGTTGTGTTTTGTGCGAAACTTTGCGCATAGGTAATGGAAATGTAAATTCCTAACATGGTAGTCTATAATACAGTACCTATATGCGATTGAAGGTTTTTGTTGCCATGCTAATGAATCTTAACATTGGAATAGATAATATTCCTCACTTCGTTCTTCAGTACAATATATATGATGAGGCTTAAGATCTTTACGATAAAGTTGCAGTTTTATTTATTAAGGTATTTTACAATATCTTGCTGTTATTTGGTTTCATCGCTTTACTTTATAGCCCATACAAAGAGATTATAAAATTTATATTATTTTTTTGAATACGTAGGCCTTTTTGGGAATTTCTTTGCGGCCTTAGAATATATTTAGAAAAGTCATTAACTGCTTAGGCATTATTAGTTTATGGAATTGCACATTCAAACTTTGAATTGTATCATAATCTTGCGGCTTTCCCGCTGTCAAAAATGTCATAAATGCCGACAAAAAAAAATTATGCAATGAAAACGACACATTTATATTGATACTACGACAAATCTTATCTCAAAGTCTAGAGGCAAATTGCGTACTTAAGTTGAACAAATATTAAGGTGAATATAGCCGATAAGATAATAGCAACTGATCATATGCCCAGTTTGCTCATATGACGCGCTTCTCTGCTGGTCTACGTGCTTTTCTCCCAGTGTGCAATCCCATAATGCGCCAGGCCATCGCGGCGTTGACCTGAAGCTGATTGTCGACAATAAAGCTGTTTTCCCCGGCTTCAACGTCCAGATTGTGCTCAAGTGGCAATCAGAACGCTTCAGTTAGTCGGCGCGTCTCAAGTGCTTGGATTAAATAGGGAAACGCTTTTTTATCGCCACAGATTGTGGCAGCCGCTTTTCACTTTCGTTGGATAATGGATAATGGTCTGTCGTAGATCACAGTATTCTTTTTTCTTCTTCTTCTTTTCATCTCATTTGAATTTTGATTGATGTAACGGCAAATTCACAACGCATTGTAAGCAACCACAGTGAAACTCGTTTGTTAATTCACACAGTGTGAAACAAGCCCATGGAACACAGAGAGATCCCTCCTCTGATGCTGCTTGCCCATCATCTTTTGTCCGTCCGTCCGTCCGTCTGTCCGTCATGCAGTCTAGCAAAATGCCAAGTTATTCATAAACCGAAAAACCTATACAAAAAGCCTGAGTTGTAATTTATAGTCAACGAAAAGAAAAACTCATTCTCTGTCAAATAACTCAGAAGAACTGCATCTATTGTATTATTATTAGAGTGTAAAATTAATGTTAACGTCATTTTGAATGTTGTATAAAACTGCATTTCGTTCTGCAAGCAATCTATATTCATAGATTGATGTAATTACTATACTATTATTAGAGCTTGCATAGCAATGAGCTGCAGTTATTTATATAAACAATCTAATTATCTATTTTGACCCAGTCCAATTAATCTTATAATAACCAAAGGAACTGAAATAATATCGTTTAAAGAAAAACAAGTTTATAAAAACAGCTTGTTGCAAACTGCATATGCAAACAACAACACATTCAGCTAGTGTAGAGACGAGATAATGGATTGCTGTCATTTCAATTCCCAATTGCCGTTAGAGTTTTGTTGAGAACTCAACCGGGTATTCAAACGTGCGATGCATTTGCGGCGCCAGCTCTGATCTTAGATATTTTTCTGGCAGCTGTTCAAGTTGAGACAGAGAGAGGGAAACAGAGAACGAGAGATAGAGAATTAGACGGGGGACGGGGGGAGAGGCCCAGCCAGAGAATAACCAGTAATGTTCTATGTATAAATACGACAACTGTTAGACGAAAAAAATAAAAAAAATAAAGAAATTATGTGTCGCCCATGTGGCGTATACGCAACGGCTGCCAACTAATCATTTATTTTGGCCAAAATTGATGTCGTGGGATGGGAGAGAAACTGCGCTGCGCTGCCTACCTTCGTCCCACGGATGATGATTGGAGGATGTGTTTTGCGATTTGCGTCCTTTTTTGCCGCGTTTGCCGCTGTTGTTGTTGTTGTTGGACTCCATTTGTTGGCCGACAGAATTTTACTAGAGCTACAAAATACACGCGCGCAAATAAAATTACTTTATATAATTTATCTATGTTTTATGTTCACACACACACACATACAGAATGACGCACAGTGGCCACAAGTGACATTTGGCAAACTCACACACACAACTATACGCATATATCTATCCATACACACCCGCACAGTCGCCTTGTTTTGTGTCGCTTTGATTACTTGCCGCAGATATACACTAAATATCTATATAGAATATACACACAAAATATATATGTATATATATATATATATATAATGTATATATATATTTGAAATTAAGATTTTCTCAAGTTATTTATAATGTGGTGATTTAATTTTTTTGACACCAACACACACGCACACACTAATAAACACTTGTGGCACTTTTTTTACTTTCGTTTCAATTGGGTTTTTTCTAAAAAAAAATTATACTTTTTATAAATATACTTTTATGTTTCATGCGCTTGAATTATAATATTAAATTGTAAATTTTAGTTAATTTACTTGACGTGACAGCGCGTATTTTATTGTTAAGCGTTTTTCAGTTGATAACTAACTTTTTGCCGTTGGATGTAATCAGGCAACTGCTGCCGATGTCAGCTGCTGCTGTTGCTGCTGCTCGTCAACTGTTTTGGCAGTTGGAAACTGGCCGGCGCTGAGTCGTTTTTGTTAGGGTTCGCTTATTATTTTATTTATTTTGCTGTTGTTGTTGTTGTGAGCGCGCTTGTAGTTGTAAAGTATTTAGAACTCAAATGAGTTTGAAAGGTGAATGAAAATCGCGCACGGAAATCCGCCGCGTCCATGCGTCGTTGTCGTCGTCGTCGATTGTCGTCGATCGTTTGCCGTGCCGAGCGCGACTAATGAGCCAAATACTAGCTGACTGAGCTGACTGAATGATGGCGACACTATCCGACCGACGAGCTGGCCAGAGAGCTTTTACTTTTTGGACTGTCACCACAACTGCGCTGGGTCACACGCTCAATTTGATATTTTTCTGTTTTCATTTCGCTCGCATCGCTATATAATTGCCTTTTATTTTTATGCCTTGTCCGGGTCCGAGTCCACCACATCCGAGTACAAGGCCTGTGCGCATTTTGCTATTTTATTTTTATTTGGAAAAGACCACAAATGCAGTTGCGTTATCATATACAATTTAAGATAGTATATTCATCAGTTGGTTGGCTGCCAAAAGCCAAAGAAAATTAAATGACGAATTAAAGCAACCGTAAAAGTTGTGGCGAAATTCAAGCTAAGTGGCAGCATAGTTTCCACCCCACATTCAAATATGGCAACATAAAAAAAGTTTGTCATAACTTTTTTACGCTGATGATAAGACTCTCAACAAGTTCAAGTCTGAACATTGCATGTTTTGCATGTTATGCGAATCAAGTTTAGGGCTGGGGGACAACAAAGTTCAATTGTCGGGCTGCTGCTGCTGTTGGTGGTGCCTCATCAGTCGCCCTTTTGTGTGTTGCTGAAGTGGCAGAGAGGACAAGTTGCTGCTACTGCTGGTGCTTTTGCCGTTCATCAAGTTCATTCCACTTGGCATTAAGCAGCGCGAACTAAACATCTCAAGAATGCAGCGACTGCAGCGGCACTGACAGTGAGATGTGATCTGTTTTTAGTCGGCATTTAAGTGGTCTGCATTAGTGCATACATATGTATATAACTATGGGTACATACATTGTCGTACTAGCTGCCCAATTAAATGCCGTGTTTATCTCTAATTAAGCATAAAAAACCCATATCAATAATGCGACCCATTGCACAAGCGAACTTCGGGCTTATATTTAACATTTTGGCAAACATAAAAAAAAAAAAGCAAAAGCACTTAATCTAACGTAAAGCATAAATCTTACTATATCTAGCTAATATTAATCGAACTGTACATTATATTTTAACCTTTGATGACTGCGTGTGCATGTGCGTGATTATTTGATGGATTGTGAGCTGTTGGGCTATTGGGCTGTGAAGGTATCAGTGCTCAGAATGTAATTACAGCGCCATGGCAACACATACAAAAGCTTGTGCTACCAACTAAAACAAAAATATGAACAACAACAATGTTCAACAGCAACTGGATAACAATAGTTTCCGTTGCAGGCACGTGAAACAAAAGTAACAACAGCAACAACAACATCAACAAGAGCATAATGTGGTTTGGGATACCTACAATAGAAAACTGCGTCCTCAGTGAGTAGCGCGCACAAGTAAAGTTGATTGACAGGATATAAACGAGCCGAAAGGTGTTAAAGAACGAATGCCCAGAAGGACGACGAGGGCAGTGGGAGAGGAGGGGCTTGTTAATCGAACGTGAATTGATGGAAATTTGCTTATTACTATCCATTACACTGCTTACAACTTTTAGACAATTTATCGATTTGCCTGTCAAATTATACAGAAAATGACTAATGTATATTTCAATTGCTGCTCACTTATTGATTGTAGAGTAATCCAATCCGTTGCACAGCTGCGACCGCGATTAATTTGCATCAGCATTTATACACACCAACAAAAGAAATAAATATTTTTGTAAAGGCTTTTAGTAGTGAGCAGATGGCAACTGTGAATCCTTTGCACTCGAGCATATCAAGGACACGGTCCGCGGGTAACGCGCTACGCGACTTACGTCAACAACAGGACTGATTTGATGGGTCTGTCTGGCGTTTTTTATTCCCATTACAGGAGCCCGTAGTGCTGACGCTGTTTTTGTTTATCGCTGCGTTGCGTCCTCATTCCAATTGTTGTTCTTGTTGTTGTTGCTCTTGTTGATGTCGGCATTTTTCATCGTTAGGATGCGGAAGCCGTGCGGCAAAGCAAACTATTGCATTGCCTCTCAAGCGATTGAAATTGGTGAGTCATGCGCACTGTCTACATGGTTGGTGTGCCCGATATATAACGTATTTTTGTAAATAACTTATAAACCAAGTTAATTTTTTAGAGATACACATAATTAAATATAATTCGTGTTCAATGTTTTTTTAATTCAAATTAAAATTTGAATGTGCTGCCGATAGATAAATCGATATTTGTAAATCGATCTCGCCAGCGTTGCCACGTTGGGAACACCTGTTGCGTTCTTAATAGGGCAACACTTGCTTGCATATAGTTGAAGGTTAAGTAATAGCTTTTGTCATTTGTATTTTACAAATACAATTTACATTTACTTAAATACTTGCTTGCATCTAATTAAAGGTTAAGTAATATTTGGTCATTTGCATTTTACCAATACAAGCAATATGGTTTTACGATTTGTGGCCAAAAATTGCAATAGTCTGCTGCAGCAAAGTCGAAGCTGCATCCCAGCAACTGCAATATGGAGTCGCACATTAGCACATTATCCCATTAACGATTTGATGTTTGGATTGAATGAGGAGCAACAGAAGCTGAGAGAAGTGGCCTTCAATTTCTTTCAAAAGGAGCTGGCACCGCACGCGAAGGAGATTGACCAGCTGGATAACTTCAAGTATGTATCACAAAATGAGAAATAAAATATTTGGCTCTTAGTTAAACTTTCTATACACCCACAGAGATCTCCGACCCTTCTGGCGAAAATTGGGCGAACTGGGTTTTCTCGGCATAACTGCGCAACCTGAATATGGAGGCACAGGTGGCACTTACTTGGATCACTGCATTATAATGGAGGAAATTTCGAGGTAATTTACACTAAATGCACTAAATTACCATCGACTGTAATCAGTGTTAAAACCATTCATTTTCAAATTTACCAGAGCGGCTGGAGGCATTGGCCTTTCTTATGGCGCAAATTCCAATCTGTGCATCAATCAAATCACCAAGAACGGCACACACGAACAGAAGGAGAAGTATCTGCCCAAACTGTGCAGTGGTGAGCACATGGGTGCCTTGGCTATGTCGGAGCCTGGCGCCGGCTCAGATGTCGTCTCAATGAAACTGCGTGCGGAACGTAAAGGTGATTACTACGTTCTGAATGGTACCAAATTCTGGATAACTAACGGATCCGATGCGGAAACTATGATCGTATATGCCAAGACAGGAGCGAGCGGTGTTCCAGATAGACACGCGATTACCGCCTTTATCGTTGAGACGGGCTGGGAAGGCTTTAGCGTAGCTCAAAAGCTGGACAAATTGGGCATGCGTGGCAGCAGCACCTGTGAGATCGTCTTCCAGGACTTGAAAGTACCCGCCAAGAATATACTAGGCAAGGAAAACAAGGGCGTCTACGTGCTGATGTCGGGTCTTGATTTTGAGCGTTTAGTTCTGGCTGCCGGCCCGGTGGGTCTCATGCAGGCCGCCTGTGACGTGGCCTTTGACTATGCTCATCAGCGCAAACAAATGGGTCAACTGATTGGCGAGTTCCAGCTCATTCAGGCCAAGATTGCTGATATGTACACCAATTTGAGTGCTTGTCGCAGTTACTTGTATGCCGTGGCAAGATCATGTGATGCGGGTGTGAAAAGCAGTAAGGACTGCGCTGGTGTTATCTTATACTGCGCAGAGAGGGCAACGCAATTGGCTCTGGATGCAATACAAATCCTTGGCGGCAATGGCTACATAAATGACAATCCAACTGGACGCATTCTGCGCGATGCCAAACTATATGAAATTGGTGCAGGCACTTCGGAGATTAGGCGTTGGCTGATTGGACGTCAACTTAACCAGGAATACAAGTAAAAGTTCCTTATAATTGAAACAATCTTAACCAGATAGACTATGTGTTGCATTTATTTTTGTATAAACAATGTAAAAATTGTAATTTTTATCTGTTTGTATATACTTTATTGTACAAATTTGAATTTTTATCTATTTCTAACTAAAACTTGACAATTTTGAAAATATAATAAAATGGTTATTTCGGTCGCAATAGAGATTGTCTTATATAAAGGTGACATTTCTAAGTGTTTTTATCTCTGAAAATATCCGAATGGATCTCAAAAGGACACTTGTTAAAACCAATATAAAAGCACATAATGATCCTTGAATACAGTTCAAAGAAGCTTAACTTTGAAAAATATTTAGGAATGTGGCCGAGATGGAAGTATTTTGCTGAGACAAGTTGGCACAATCGTTTTTAATGTTCAGCTTAAAATTATGCAATAAAAGTGCAAAAAAAAACCCCACAAATGCAATTTTGCAACTTTGTTTCCATTTATCAAAATATGGTTTTCCATATGTTAAAAATATTTTATTGTTGCCTTTCCGTGTCATTCTGTTTCTGTAAAAAAAATATCTAAAGAAAGTGCTATATTGATGACTGCAATCTAGGATCGTAAATTAATTAGGTAGCTTGTATTGTTAAAATATTGTTTTTTTTTATTAATTTACAAAAAATACACAATTAAAATATGCAATTACGTATACACGACGGCTCACATATGTACTCGTATGTATATACAAAAAGAAATTACAGAGAAAAGATATCATGATTGTTTATATAGAAGAACATAGAACAAGGTTTACATACATAGATGATTTATGAACTAAACGTTATGTGAACAACAAATTGTATTTTATTAGCGCACAAATTGACGCTAAATTAACTAAAATGGCGTTAATTTGTAATTCTTTGTTTAATATTTGTATATTTAGTGTTTAGGTGCACGGTAATAAATTGCATTGATCTAACAATAAATCGATGAACCTAAATGGATTCTATATTGTTACGATTATGGGTTTTTAATTTAGCTTATGTTTTGTCTGATTAGTACAAATGTGTTTATGCATTATGTTCGGGTTTGATGTGTACGTACCAAAGCGGCGAATTTTACGGATACAAAGTGGCAATAATTTGGCAGATAAACACGTACACAAAGAGAAAAGCTCACAACAAAAGAATATACACAAAAATATCTCAAAACAAGAACAGAGAAATCGAATTCTAAATCGAAATGAAAAGCGATTATTACGTTACAGTTAGGGCGTGTGGGTAATATATAGACATACTAACGCTAGTGGCTAATTATATTTAAATGTTAAATTATTACTATTAGTATGTGTGTAAATGTTAAAAGCACATTTGGCAAACATCTTCGTTTTGTTTGGGCTGCAAACACGTTATGCTTTATTCCAGGCGAAAACTGTGCTTCTCCGTTTTCGTTTCCGATCGCGATTCGGTTGTGGTTGTAAACGATTTGCGCTCCATGACGCGCTGTGTCATTGAGGTGAGGCGTTCGCTACCCTGATCCACATAGCTAAGCTTGCCGCCATCCGTGTTGAGGGTCATCTGCGAGAAGCTCGATTCCAGCGGTTTATCTTGACCCAATTCATTGACGCCGCTGCTGGTGTTCGCCGATTTATCAAAGTTTCGCGTCTCGTATCTGCTGAGGAGCCCAAAGATTATCACACATTTTTGGAGGAATAGAATAATTGTGTACTAACCTGGATGTGTAACCCTCGTAGTTTTGACCAGGATAGGCATTGCTGCCGCTGGTTAACTGGATCACGCCGCCATGGCCAAAGGTCTTCTCATTCAGATCTTGCACACAAGCCTGCAGATTGCGATTGCCAGTGGGTTTTTGTGGCGGTGGTGGTGGTACAACTGGTGCTGAACTCTGCGTTTTAAGGCTGGACGTTTCAAAGCTATGCTGCTTGTAGTTGGCGTTAGTGGGTGTGCCCGCTCCCATTGTTGTGCTTGTTGTGTTTGTAAAGCCATTGCTGCCCGCACCCGCACCTGGGCTTCCCGGATAGGGGCGTGGCACTGCATTGGCGGTTAGTTTGGGATTAGAGCGAAAACTGTGACTCGATGTAGCAGTTTGCATGTTAGAAATGGTCGTGGACAACGGCGGCGGTGGTGGCGGAAAATCTCCATTGACATCATCCATATTCGCATAATTTGCCGGCGGTGGCGATACGGCGCCCGGATGATGGAAATGCTGTGACTGTTGGCTGGCATAATTATAATGATGCTTCTGCTGACTGTTTGGAGCCGAACCAGTATAATAGCTTGGCGAACTGGGCATATCACCCGACTGCGAGCCATGGTAAGCAGCGCCACGACCCAATGTCTGTTAGGGTTAGCATTAGAAAGAGAGACGGAGAATCGGTTGGTTAGAGAGATTAGGGTTAGGAGCAGTTACAGTTACATCTACAGCTATACCGTCACCAAGTGAGAATTTCATCGGAATTAAATCAATGCCAATTTCTTTTGTTGGTGCAATCAAAATCAAATACTAAGAACTTAAAAAATATTGTTTCAATTTAAGAAAGAAAACCTGTTCATACATTGTTCTGGCTTCGGTTGCTGTAAACGTATTCGGTGTCGCTCTCGTCGGTGGTGAAGCCTTGGGTATTCTTGGCATAGCGTTGCGCCTGACGCACATGCTTGAGACGCTGACGCGCCTCTTCCAGTTCTTTCTCCTTGCGCAACACAGCGGAGCGTGCGTTAATCTCCTGCGCCATGCCATCGACCATGGATGTGTTGATCTTTAGCGAGTGCTCCTCCTCATCCTCGAGGCCCTGTTGGGCGGCATGCACCAGATTGTCGGTGGATTTGATGACCGCATTGCCGGCTGCCTGCAGGCGACGACCTGCCTCCGAATTGGGATTCGATTTCACCTTGCATGCAATCAACAATTGCGCTGTAGACGCAGCCACCTGTTTGGCCGTCGAGATCAGCATCTCCTCGGTGCCGACGCCGCGCACCAGATTCTGGGCAGCCTCCACCAAGCTGTGTGTGGCGGCAGCCACCAGACGTGCAGCCGAAATGAGACCCTCCGACCACTGACCATCATCGGAGCTGGTGAGCGGCTGACGGGCCACTTTGCCCTGATCAATGAGCTCACGCTGAGCGGCGTTGGCAGCACGAACGAGAGCAGCTGAAGCAGCCATAATGCCCTTGGCAGCCTCTAGTATCATCTCATCGAACTTCATGTTCTCATCCAGCTCGATCTGTGGAGAGAGGGTTAAATATAAAATTAATAACAAATCCATTGAATAAATATAGTTAATTAATAATAAAAATCAAAAACACCATTTTAAGTTAAAGTTAAGTTTTGGATTGGTTTGATTTGTTTTTAGTAGAGTTTCAACAATCACAGTAATAATATGTTTGATTCCTGGGTGAACTTTTGAATGTAACAACCAAGAATATCAAACATATCTCACTGGAATCATTAGATGAGTGGGTAGTTGGTTGCTTTGGTTGGTTTGTTGATTGATTGGTTGGTTATATTATTGTTTTTTGGTAGTTTGGGTTGATTCGAGCCAGCTTTACACTTACAGACTAAATGAGTTATTTGCAATCATGACAACTGAAATTGAGTCGAGCGAGCAGCAGTTGAAAGTTAGTTTAAATTCACCATTCACATTCACCGTTTAAATACTAAATTATGAGAGTCGAATGGGATCGGTTTAACTTACCGTAACATCCGCCTGACGACGTGGTCGCAACGATGCCAACTTCTTGGCCGCTGCATCAATGGAGGCCGCAGCGCCGAGCAGCTCATTCTCGGCAATTACTGTGGGATCCTCGGGATCGATCCAGTTGGAGCCCTTCAGCAAACGTGCCATGGCTACCAGATCTGTGACGCACTTGGCCACGTTACGAGATAGATGCATGCGATCATCGGCACTGCAGTTATGCAGAATGCCATTGAGCAGGTCCCGATAGGATTGGGCTACAGATGTGCCGGCATCCAGAGTGCGCACACGCAGCTCATCTGTTTCAGCACAGTTCCAGGCCACTGCACGGCAAACAATCAGCATATCGGAGATTGCACGACGACCCAAATTCGCAGCAGCCACAATATCAGCCTGCAGATTGGAGGTGCCAGCGGCGACAGCCTTGGCAGTAGCTGCTGTCACATTCATAGTGACGCGAATCAGATCTTCGGGTCCCACCTGAATGTGAGCCACGGGTGGTGGTGTCTGCATCGCCTGCAAAATGAGAGAGGGAATTGATTAAAAGTTACGCCAGAGAATAGTCAATTTTAATCCAATCTTACGCGCATCTCCTGTGAGATGGCCTCCACTGTGGCTTCCATGGCGCGTGTGCCTCGCGTATGCTCATCCTCCACAGCCTTGACGGTCTTCAAGAGCGAGGAAACGTTCAGCACCATTACCTAAATGCAATAACAAAAAATATGTGTTTTTTGTTTTTGTTTGAGGGGAGCAGATATGTTTGTTATTATTGTTGAGTTTATGTTTAGAAAGTAATTGTTTTATATAGTATGAATAACTTAGGTGTAAACTCTACAAAAAAGTAAGAGCTACAAATTAAAAGATCTACAAATTTCTCGACTAAATTACGATGGCTTTGGCACTTTTTGGATCAAACAATTCTAGATTTCAACATATAATTGAAATTGATAAACACTTGACCAATGATAATACGAGTTATATGAATTTTATTCGAGATAATAAACAAATATTGATTAAATTCATTCGAGACAACATTAACTTCTTGGGTACTATAACATTCGATAAAAGGGACAAAGGGAAGAACTTGCAGATGTCATGGAAATAAGGAGTAAACATTGTGTTTTAAAATAAGAGCCTAAACGTTGGACTAGTTACTTAATGCATTTCAGTTTTCATAGTTTTAATAATTTTAATAAACTTGTAGTTTTAGAAAAATCTTGAAAATACGCTTAAAAAACAGAACGATCATTTATGGATTGTTTAAGTTTGCGAGTGACCACTGTACTCAGAAAAATATATATGAAAACACTCCAAATCCCAACGCATCTACAAGTTTTACAAAAATTTTTATTAATTATGTTGAAGTGGGAAATTTTGTTTGGAATTAAGTATTTTTTTATGCGCGTTGTTTTGTGCAATGATTAATGTAAATGTTTAAAGAAGAATTTCGTCAAAGTTTCCAAATTGGTTGTGTGGGGGCCCGCTAATGACTCATGATTCCACCATTGCTGGCTGCTGGCTGCTGTTGTTGCTGCTGGCGCTGAATGTGTGTGTTAGTTTCTGAATGGGCGCTGGCAGCTGATTGGCAAACATCTTGAAGCGTCTGCTTTGTAGTTGTGGTTTTAAACAGTTTTTTTTTGTATATATGTGGTGTAGTAGATGGTATTTAGATCGTTATCGATAACGATAAGATGCGTATATTCCACAGCGAGCGCAGAAGAGAGCAAGAGAGTGAGTTTTTTTTTTTATTGAGTTCGATTTGCATTTTTGTACAGTTCATGAGTTGGTTTTATTTATATATATATATATATATACATATATATATATATATATATATTTTGTGTGTGTATGGGAAGAGAGAAGAGCAAAGACGGCAAACGCGCACAAATTAGCAAAAAAACGAAAACGAAAATATACAAAAGAGTATGGATTTTTTTTTGTTCTTTTTACAAAGTGTGTGTGTGTGGATAGGGGTGGAGAGGGTGAATTTGATTTGGGTGGGTGTCAATGATGTTGGTGGTGAATCGACAAAGAGGGAGGCAGAGAGCACAGCAAACGCATGCAGAGCAGCAGAGGCATAAAAGGTGGTGATTCGGTGGGTGGATGATTGAACAGAGAGTTAAAGCTGACGGCGCAGGGATGAGAAGAGAAAAGTATGCCAAACGTGATTCTGCGGTGCTCAGTAAGGCAAATATGTTATTAGGTCTGTTTATACACATGTATTAAGTGAGTTTTTGCGTTTTTTTTCGTGTGTTGGTTAAACATTGAAAACATTAATAACATTGAAAAGAGAAAAAAAAACATAAAGCGCCAGCAAAAAAGTAGCAACAATGAAATCTTCAAAGAGCAGCGGGAGCAGAGCAGATTCAGATTCGATTTTGGAGCAACCTGTGTGCATTGGAAACAACAGCAGCGACAGAAGCAGCGACAGCAAGTGGAAGAGTTTAAAGTTATGCGGATTATTTGTCATGGGTTCATTTCTTTCTTCTTATAAGTAAGTGTTTTAAGTGGTTTGATGAGTGCCAAAGCCATTTTTAAGTATTTACGAGTATATTCAAAAAGCCACAAACAACATTTATGTATGCGTGTGTGTCTGTGTGTGTGTGTGTGTAATGGGTAGCTTTATAATACACACATAAAGTGGGGAAAAAGTTCCATAGAACTTAGTAAAATCTTAAGTCTATTGAGAATTTAAAACACAGAGCAAGTAAAAATGTTGTCTAACTTTAGCTCACTAATCAGGAAACAATTTAAAATATTTCTTATTTTATTACATTATTTTTAATGGTTTGTTAAATAGTCAGAAGGTTTCGTTTGCTGAATTAATTTTTAACTGAAGTGATTTTAACTAATCTCTCTAAAAACATGTCCAGTTCGTTGGTACTTTCGTTACTATTCCCAAAAAGGATCCATTACCACATTTAAATAAGTTACAAGTTGGTAAGTTTTATAAAAATACGAAATCTAGAAAATATTACACACTTTAAAATAAATAAAGCCACAACAACGAAAGCTTAACAGCAAAAGAAAGTATTAATAATAAAAAAAAAACTAGAGAGATGAAAAGACTTTATAAAAATTGGGAAAACTATTTAAAGAGAGGGAGATAAGAAACAGAACATACCCTTGCGCTCTCTTTGAGACCCTGCATGGAGGGATCGTGTATAGGTTTGCCTGAGGCCAATTTGGTGCAGTTGATCAAATCGCCCAGAGCAGAGGCCACATCCTTGACGGCATTGATGACCATGACCTGCGAGTCAGGCTGCGAAGAGCCCAAGGAGCAGGCGCCTCGCTTGACGGCCTCCGCCAGTTGAGCTGCAGGCGAGCAAAGAACCAACGGAATATTAAAGATCTTGGATTATCTATTCGTAGTTGACTCACTTATGGTGGAGACGGCATTCTGTGCCGCATTCGCCAGCTGATCTTGAGTGCCTGCGGCGCCTGTTACGAGCACCTTGGTGTCCTCGACCAGTGCCTTGGCCGTTTGTAAAATGTGCTCGCGATGATCGGCAAAGCTGCCATCGCCATCCGAGTGCAGTGTGCCTGCAGTGGCAAACATAATCGTCGTGTCCAAATCCCCAATGATGCCCGACACGGTGTGGGCTGCATTGATGCAGGCCTGAGTGCCACGGGAGCCAGCCTGCAAGGCAGCCAACACCTGAGCGACCTTCTCAGATACTTCGCGTGTATTACGAGCAATCTCCTTCTGGGCACTGGCATCGTTGGGACTGGCGCCGCCCGCCGATGAATGGATCATGGAGCTGACCGATCGTCCCAGATCGATGACGGTGTTGCGTATACGCATCGCCACATCCTGTGAGGTGGTCGTGGTGCTGGCACCCACCGAATCCTGGGTGAGCTGCTGATAGTGTTGGGTCATGTCCACAGCAAGTTGGGGCAATGCGGCTGGCTCCACGGTGCTCTTCGCATTCATCTCATTGCTGAGGCGAGCAATCTCCTTGGCGGTGGCCACCATGCGCGACTGGTAGTCAACAAAAGTGTCTGAATAGGAGGCATTCAGCAGCGACTGACGCTTATCGGTTAGCCGTGTAATGGCCCGATTCACTTGCTCCATGAGCCCGGTGACAATGCCCGTTTCGGCGTTGATCTTCTCCACTGTTTGCTGCAACTCCTGAATGGCCTCCAGAGTGCCATCGATGGCCTCGTCCAACCGTGGATGCGCTTGTGTGGCACGTGGATTACCCGCTGAATCCTTGGCCGATTGCACCAATGTTATGGCACTCTCGACGACCGACTTGGTCTGATTGATCAGCGACATCTGCTGCTGGCTGTGCACAATGTGGGTGCAGGCACCGATGGCGCCATTCACCATGGGCACCACGTACCGCGAGATCTCTCCGACAGCGTGTCCCAGCTGCTCGGCATTGTTCTTGCCAGCCACACGAATGGGCTCCAGCTTGTCCAGCAGCTCTGAGGCAGAGTTCAAAGTTTGGCCACTAAAACCATGCAGATTATTATCACGTCTCCGGCTCAGGCCCTGAGCATTGACAGCCAAAGCACAGCTGTCCAGTTCACGTGTGCAGGTGCCCAGGGTGTGCAGCACCTGTTCGCACTGAGCCTGTCCCGGCGCCTTGTCCCGGATGCTGTCCACCAGGCGTTTCACGGACTCCGACACGGGTGTGGAGTGCATGGAGAGCTGCTGCCAAACTGGAGGATTATCGGGTGACAGTGCCAAGGATTTGGCAGCCTTGACCATCTCAACAACACCATCGATGACGCCACGTCCCGCCTGAATAACGGGCTCCTGTGCCTTCCGACCCTCGGCCGATATCTTGGCCGGTATGGATATGAATTCCGGACTGGAGGCATACTGGCTGACAGCCTTGACAGCCTCCAGCAACGGCTCAACGAGCCTATCCCGGCTGCTACCCGTCGGCTGCTCATCAATGGCCTTGATGTCCTGCACCAGATCAGAGGTGGCTGTAGCCACCCGCTTGGCCAGCACAATGAACTCATTCTTAGCCACCGGATTGTTGGTATTCATGCTCGCCTGTCGGCAAATGGAGCACAGATAGCTGGTGTGCTTGGCAATCACTGTCAATGCGGAGATCATCTGCGGCTTGCCGGACTGCGAGTTGCTGACGATGTCGCAATGCTGACGGATGCCCTGATAGGCCCACGTCAGCTGCGCCTTGTCAATGATGCCCGGCCGGCCGGCCACACTGCTCGGATGCGAGACACCAATCAGATAGGCAGCCTGCGAGGAGCTCTCCATGAGTCCCTGAATTGAGTCGTTCACGTTGTTCACCGACTGGCTAAACTCAACGTGCTGCGACTGTTTGGCATTGTTGATCATCTCGGAGATGGCATAGCCCAAATTGCGGGACTTCGATGTCGCCTGCTCCACACAATCAAAGTAGCCCATCTCATTGATCGGCTCGTGCGGATAGTCGAGCATTAGACGTAGTGCCTCAATGTTGCGCATGGCATTGTCGCATTCCTTCTGCCCCGGTGCTGATTGGATGCTGGCGTCCACCAGCTGATTGATGCTCTCCGTCACGCTGCGTGCGGCTGCATGCAACAGGTTCTTGGCATTCGGCTGGCCTGGATCGGCAGCAATGGTCTTGGCCGTGGAGAGTAGTGAGCACGATTGCGTAGACACATTGCGCAGGCTATCGATCATCTGGGAGCGCACGGGCTCATCCGTCTGTGTTTGCCCGGCCATTTGCATACTGACCGACAACAAATCCCGATAGTTGGCCGCAAAGTGTTGGCTGCTATCCGCCAGCAGAGCGGGACTCGCATAAGATTGCACAATCTGTCCGCCGGCGCTGCTTAACTGCTCGGCGACCTGCTTCAACTCAGACTGCAGCTCGGCATAGGGTCGATTCGAGGGTGGGAATTCACTGACCGACAATATCTCGCTAAGATCGCTGACATTGCGAAGCGCCGCATCCACCTCCCGTTGTCCGGGTATGCAGTCCACGGTACGGGAAAGGGCATTCGTCACATCCCGGCCAGCTTGGGTGAGCGCATGCGGATCGGAGATGCCCTGCAGCGTGCGTTGCGCCTGCTCCATGAGCTGAGCCGAACTGCTCACCACATCGTCGGCACAATCAATGATCACTGGATTCTGGGTGGTCGCCGCCACGCCATGCACACTCTTGGTAAAGTCACCCAGTGCCAATGCGGTGTCTCGTCCAGCTGCACCTGCATAGCTGCGTTGTCCCTGCAGCACCGAGCTGAGCAACTGACTCAGGGCAATGCCCACATTCTTGGCCGACTTGCGCAGATCATCGGCGGTGTTCTCCACCGTATCGCCGGGCAAAGGACGCAGTTGACCAGCCAGTGCCGCCTGGCGTGTATCATCAAGCACATGATGCAGCTTACGCACCGCCTCCAAGGCAGACTCCAACTCCTGTCCGCCGCAAGCATCGCGAGTGCGTTGCGCCACCGAATGCAACTCCGAAACGCTCTGACCGAGATGCAGAGCGCTCTTCGAGAGCTGCGTCGCTGCCGGTATATCGGTGACGGTGGGCTGCAGAGCACGTGACGATTTGGACACTTGGAGAGCAGGCTCAATGAACTGCTCAGCGGCCTCGATGAGATTGAGCTGCGCATGAACATCGTCCGGCTGGGCGTGCGTCGTCTTCACCGAGGTGACCAGACGTGGTATGGTGTCCGCGACACGCTTGCAGTCCTGCAGCAGCGACTCCTTCGTCTGGTGATCCTGACTGTGCTGCACCGCATTCTGGGCAGCCGAGATGCACTGGGTGGCCGCCGTCGCCGCCTGCTTGGAGCAAAACTCCAAGCGCTGAATCAGGTTGCGCTTCATCGCAGGCGTATTGGCTGCGCTGGTAGTAATCTCACGCAACTCCTCGGCGGCGCGTCGCAAAGCGTTCTGATTGTCCGAGTCGTGGGGATTGGAGGAGCAGAGCCGTGCCGCCTCCACCAGTTTGGTGGTGGCATCGGCCAGCTGCTTGGCTGCCGACAGCAGACGTCGCTGCATATCCGCATCCTCCTGCTGATCGGCCTCACCCTTAATGCTCTGTATAAGTTGGGCAGTGGTTTGGCCCAAGGTGCGCGCATGACGCACCATTTCCTGAGGATCATTGGTGGATACGAGAATGTCGGTGCCAATGATTACATTCTCGACGGGACTCAGCTCCTGACTGGTGCGATTCGCATGCTCGCGTGTGCTCAGCTTCACATGCTCCAGCATCTCCATCAGACTCTTGGACACATCACGTGCCGCATCGAGAAGATTCGCCTTCAGCTTGGGATCATTGCTCGCCTCATTGCACACCTGGCACAGCGAATTCACAGCTCGAGCCACGTTTCGGGCCGCCGCCTCCAATTGCTCCCGACAGGCAGCATTGTGTAGAGTGGGTGCCACTACCTTGGCGCAGGCGACCAACTGACTGGTGGCCAGGGCGCACTGGCTAGCTGCTCCAATGACCCGATTGCGCGCCTCATCATCCTCACAGTTAGCGGCAATATTCTTGGCACGCAGCACCAAGGCAGCTGTGGTGTTTGCCACCGCCTTGGCCAGACCGAGTAGCATGTCATGGAGATCACGACTCTCGGGTGCCTCCTCCTCGGCAATTGTGCTCAGCACATGGGTGGTGGCTTCACCCACACGGCTGGCCGCATTAATCAGATGCTGTGGCGGTTCCTTGCTTTCCGGCTCGGCAGCCTTGAGTAGATCGCTGAAAGCATTACACAGATTCCGAGCTGCCTCCAACAATTGGTCGCCGCTCGTGTCGTTCTCCAATAGGGCGGCAATCAGACGCACCTCCTTGGTAACCTCAGGTATGGTTTGGGCAATTTGCGATACAGATGCCGATATGGCTTCCGTATCCACCTCATCCGGATGCGAGGCGGTAATAATCTGTGCGGTGGCAGCGCTCATTGTGGCCACATGTGAGCTGACCGCCTGCTTGGAGGTGTCCAGCGTGTTTTCTCGCCATTCGATTGAACGCAAATCGCTGCCCAGCTCCTGAATGGGTGCCTGCCAGAGAGAGAGAAAGATATATGATATAGTAGGCAAATCTTACAGGTATTTTATGCTTCCAGCTTACCTTGGTGCGCAGCTCCTCGTCGGCGCGTATTAAGACATCCTGACCAGCAGATATATAACTATGCAGCGCTCGCTGCGGCTCCGTCAGATTCACAGTAGTAATGCGAACTTCATTAGACTATGCGGAAAAAATTATCAGATAAGAGTTCATATAATATATATATATGTCATAGTTGTCAATTGACACATACTTTGTGAGACTTTTCATGACCGTTTTCTAAATGTTTGCAGCATGTTAGGAGAATCGATAGAAATCTTAGTTTAAATTTGTTTAAAATGTAAATTAATTTGAGGTGATTGTTTTTAAGAGGTGCAATGGCAAATTAAATAAAATGGCGGGAAATTAAATTTAGAGTGTGGTAAGTTTGTGTGGCTTTTATGGTGTTGCATACATCCAAAAACTTACCGATGGCGGCTGATGCGCATGATTAACCTGACCGATGATGGCGCCATACTGCACGGTCTGCACTTCGTTCTGGGTGAAGGTGCGTTCACCTGCTCGACGATCCCATAGAGACAGAGAAAAGGCGGTGTGCAAAAATAAGACATCAAATAAATTATCAAAAGCAAAAAAGAAATAATAAAAGCTAAACTAAAATCGCAAATATCTTGGCTTAGCATAGACCAAAAATCTCATCTAATATAGTAAAAAGCTGAAGCTAAAGTGCAACTATCATAAATAGATCACAAAAGCACTTACCGTCATATGGCCGCATTACGACGGGATGCGCCAAACTCTCCAAGTTGAGCTTCTCCACGCGATTCGTTTCGTGTTGCAAGAAGGTGGCCCTGGAAAGGATTATTTATATATAACAATAACATAATAATTTAAACATTATTAATAGTTATTCAACTCACTTGGATGGCGCCACAGACTCCTCCACCATGGTGGAACCCTCATCACCTTCGATGCCAAAGTGATCCTTGGTGCGTTTCTTTTTCAATATGATATCGATGTAGCCAGCAATGAGCTGCACAATCTGCTCGGCTTCGGTTGTTTGCACTGAATAGTATTGGTTCGCATAGTCGCCAAAATCGAGGGTGAAGGTGTTTGGGGAGGCGCCCCAGCGACGCACTGTGGTCAGTGGCCACGAGACTAGAATCTCCTTGGTTCGCTCGTCCAGACGCAGCACATTGGCTTTGGTAACGCCCAAAAGACGCGGCACTAGCTTGTTCTTGCCATTCATCTTCTCCTTGACCAGAAAGAAGGTGACGCCATAAGTGGGCAGCTCCCGAGCCGTCTTCGTATACAGGACTTTGGCATCGATTTCCGATAGTTCCGAGTGTCCTTTGTGCTCCGCAAAGACCTTCTTCTCAATGTTCTTGACACGCACATACGATTGCGGTAAAAAGTCCTTCAGGCTGCAGAAGGGAAAGGTAAGAGAAAAGGGAGTGGTGGGGGAAGTTGATTAATTAACAGTTTAAGAAATTCATTTTGCAGTGCTGACTTACTCCAAAAAGCCGGGCTTATGCTTGGCCTCGTTATGCGGACCGAATTGTATGTGCACCTGAATTCCAGCGAATTCGCAAGCTGAAAAAAATTACAGAAAATGTATAATATATAAAAGAGAAGCTGAGACTTATGAAGCGACTCACCCTTATCCTGTGTAACAGGATGTGTGCCATCCAGAATGGCATCCCTGGCCTGCACATAGAGTAAATTCAGCTGGACAGGATCACGAGAGTCAATGTTCTGGTCCGAGAAAAAGAAGCGACGTCGCAACAGCACCGTCTCCGACTCATCGATGCCCTGTTCACGCAGAGTGCGACCCACATCAACCCAATTCACTGCAAACGATAAAAAAACAAATTAGACACAGTCCACCGACGATTGACGCCAGTTTTGTGCTACTTACTTTCATCATCGGTTTTGAGTTTCTTGCGCAAACTCTCCATTTTGGCATCCCGATCCTTATCCGTAAACTTGCGCTTCAGCGTAAGCGTGCCAAATTTGTTGTCCGGCAGATTTTCGTTTTGGGCATCATTATCCTCACGCACCAGACCATACTCCTCGTGATTGGTAATGCCAATCTTGGTGCAGATGACAACCATCAGCTGCGACACGGGCTGCGAATCATCGACCAGTATGGTCTTCACGGCGCCATCCAACATGCGGACACGCAGAGTGCGCAACTTGCGTCGATACTCGAGCGTATCCTGGTTATGCAGTATATAATAGCCCAAGGTGCGACCTGCTTCCAGCCAGACGCCCTGCAGATTCTGCTCATCCGAAATGAAGAGGCCATATTCGCTAGCTGAAATGGGAACAGACAACACATAGATGACATATATATAGAGAATATATCTCTCTATGAGATTGATATTACTCACGTTGTCCCTGCACGGCTTCAGCAAATTTATCGCGTATAATTTTACAGGCATCGAAGACTGTTGTATTTGGTTGGAATTTTATGGTCTTGGTCACTCCACCACCTTCCAGCTGTATGCGCAGCGATAATGTGGACATCTTTGAGTCTTCTTCTACTTCTGCTTCTTCTTGTGGCACTGCCTCGTCGTCTGGGTCGTACTAGTCCTAATCGTTTGCTTAAACTTAGTGTTGTATTACGTGTAGAAATTGTAAAAGGCACTGCAAGTGGTAAGTGAAAAGTGGAAAGAAAAACTTTAGAGAGAACAGCAGGCGTTATAAACATGAAATAAATGGCTGTTCAAGTGTTACAAATAGCGCACACTGAGCGAAAACCAAAAAAAAAAAACACCGAAACCAAAAACCAAAACCACCCTCAAAAACACACACATACGCACATGCAAACACAGAGACAGACAGGCAGAGGCGCAAGAGATAGCCGGATCAGGGCAGTCCGGGCTGTGCCTGTGCTGTGGTGGGCTGGGTCGGACTCGGGGCAGCCACCACCCAAAAAGCAGACAAGCGACAAAGTCGCTCCGCTGCTGCTGCTACTGATGATGAAAATCTTCTATACACACACACTCGCAAACACACACAAACACACACACAATGTCAGACAAACACACACAGACAAACAGGGGGCACTTCAGTTTCCAAATCAAAGCCCAGACCATTGTAGTAACTTTGGGGTGACTTGCAGCACTCCCTCTGCTGCTTCCACTGCTACTGCTACTGCTATTGCTGCTGCTGCTGCTGTTTCTGCTGTCCACGGAGTCAAAGCTAGTCATTATGCCAAGCAGCGACGCCGACGTTGACAGCGCTGTTTGTTGTTGTTGCTGTTGCTGCTGCTGCCATTTTATGCGACATTAATGCCTGGATTTTAGCTAAATTCACTTAATGCTTGGCTGCTCTCCGGCAACGCTTGTAATTGATTTTTCTTCATTGTCCTTTCGCCCACACGAAGCTCGGGGAGAAGGCAACAAGGCAGGCTGGCAGGCAGGCAGGCAGGCAAAGTGTGTCAGCTAAAGCAACCCCCAAGCGAATTTTCCTTTTTTTTATTTTCTTATGTAAAAAAATCGATAATTTGCACAGCTTATGTTTTGGTTGAAGCATCCCTAACATAAACGTTTGGCATGCGGAAGCACTTGAAATATCCGGCAAAAAGTGTTAGTCTCATTAGAGTCTAGGCACAGAAAGACACACACTTATGCACACACACACACTTATTGTACACACACATTAATAATTTACATTTTGCCAGTTGGCAGTTTGCCGATTGCTCCATATGGCGACTTTGATTTGTAAGCGGCGACATGGCTTTAATCTGGCGAACTGATTTTGGATGAACGTCTGCTGGCCACGAAATGTGGCACGTAACTGAAAAAGGTTACCTCAAAATTGGACCAGCAAAGGGGATGCTGCGACGCCGGCGTTGACGCTGACGTCGACGTTGCCAGCCGCATTTTCGCTGCTCGTCTACCCCTTGGAAGAGAGACAGTGGTGAGGTAAAGAGACAGAAAGAGAGAGAGAGAGAAAATGAGCGACGCATGCGCACAGCGCGCTGAAAGTTTACTCAAAGGGTGCAGCCAGAATGACACACAATTTAACCCCAGTGTGTGTAGAGTTTTCCCTCTCTCTTTCTCTCTGTTTGTACGCGTGTAGACTTTACACGCCCGGCAACGGCAACTGTTTGCCTGAGTGGCGCCAGCCGGCAAAGTGCCAGCGTTTTGCGCAGCTTAAGCGGCGCAGCAACAGAAACGGAAGTCACAGGGGCGTAATCTGATCGGAGTAGAAAAACGGAAGCCGCATGAATCCCTCTTCACGCAGCAAAGGGAGCGTGCGCAGTGCTTTTTTAGATGATGCATGACAAATTTAGTTTTGTGGTATAGCAGATAAAAGAGAGAGTAAAAAAAACAAGAGATTGGGAATTGAAGATATATATAAACTATTTTATACGATGTCTTCTTCTTTCTTTAAAGACAATTTAGCAATTTAAATCAGAAATTCAAAAATAATATAAATTATACCAAAATAAGAACTAAGAACTGTCTTTTTTCAAAATGTTTGACTCTTCAGTTTAAAAACCCTACTGAACTCAAGCTCTAACGGTATTTAGTAATAAAAGTGAATAGAAAAGGTTTAATTTAGTTATTGTATTTAACAAAATAATATTAACAATCATTCATATTTTTTATATATTTATGTGAATATATTTTCACTTATTACTTGTCGCTTTGGCAGCTTTGCGGAGTGCGAGTACTCGCATGAAATTCAATACCCATCCATTAATTCAATTAACAGTGTGGCATGTAGCACGAAACGCAGTCTCTCCCTCAAACACAACCTCAAAGTAAACACAAACACAGACTTAGAAAACTGACAGTGTCAAACAAAATGGGCAAAAAGGACGAGGGTGCTGAATAAGGATGTGGACAGGCAATGCAGATGGATTTCATAGATCTAAAAGACAAACAGTTTCAGCTGAATAAGTGGCAACTAGGCGAAGACAACTTCATATATATATATATTTATACATATATGTATATATATAGATATATATATGACTGATTTCAGACTCTTGCGAAGCCATAAGGCTTGGTCATATTGCATAACAGCTGACTAAGGTTTCAATTGATGATGCATTTTTATGGTCTTCAATCGACACAGCGATGGCTAATAAAATCGTGTAACATTAAATTCTTTCGTTAATTACAATGCGAAAAATAAAAATGTTATCCACTGACTGGCGAATGCAAATGGAACTCAAACTCCAGCCAAATCTAAAGCTGTGACTGTTGCTTGGGGCACGAGCTCTCACTAATTGGCAACCACTTTTCGCTTGGAAGTCACACTGTGCGCCTAATGGATGTAATTTACAAACTTTTCTATGGGTCTTACTAATTAATTGTCTGGCACTGTGTTTTTTCCTTCATTTTTTTTGTGGATGTGGATGCTGTGCAAATGCATGTGAATGTAAATGTGGATGCTGAATCCATAAAGTTGTCGCTTGCTGTTGTTGTTAACATTATTTGGGGAAAGTATGAAAATCAATTTTATGGTCTATGATTTCATAAAACGATTTTAATTGGATTGTTAGACTAATGAATTTATATAAAATTATGATGATAAACTGAGTGTTATATTATGAAGACATACAAAATATTTGTTTACCTTGCCATGTATATATACGCATATAAAAGTTGAGCTATATCACTATATTTCAGTCTGTGTTTTAGTTTAAGCACAAATATTATAGGGGTATCTATCTGACATTTGTGAATTTCTTAAAATTAAATTAAATTAAAACAAACATAAACTTTGCACATAAAATAAAATTATAAGTTAAGGGTTGCAGATAAATATTTAAATTTAATTTAATTTAATAAAAAAGAATAAGTTAAAATATGTAAATTACTTTATATTATGTTAAAGATTGCATTCAAATCTGTACTTACTCTTTGTACACATTATAAAACTTATTGAACAGTTGTGTTTAAAATTTAAGTACTGCATTGTTTTTTACTGTTTTTTTTCGATTATTTTCAGAAAGTTCAAAGGCACAAAGACTTATAACGGCTTATGCTTATCAAGGCACACTCGGGTGTTGTGTGTTATGTGTTAGATTGTGGTTGTGTTTGGTGTTTCGTGTGTATTTGTGTTGGTTTAAAATGTAGTTGCAAATGTTTCATTTGATTTTTGTGTGTATCTTTCAAGGCGTACGGGGTGAAGGGATTTTAAAAATCGTTGACTACGACGGCAGCGCACGACGAACGGGAGGCCGATGATCGCGATTGGAGCGATTGGACTCCTTCTGGAGGCGACTGCTCGCCGAGCTGAGGCACGTTTGTGGTGTTCTAACGGCGGCACGGAACGCGTCCAGCACGTTTTTGTACAAGAAATTGTACGGAACCGAAATAGGCAATCATAAAAACACAAAGAAAATCCTAACAAGTTGACGGCTTTAAAAAAACCTCTTCTGTTTAAAAAGTAGCTTCAAAAATCGCGACTACTGTAACTGCTTCTCAAATAACAAATAACGTTTAAAATGTGCAGCTAGTTGCTTAAAAACGTGTTTTGTATATTGTATATACGGTTATATAAATATATATTTTTTTTTTTATCGATAAAAACGTGTGTAGAATACTGGTAACAAATTTTTCTGACTTTCATCTAAGGCAAATTAGTGGCAGGGTAGTTGCTGAGCCTAAGGCCTAAGAATAACTACGGCATTACTTAGAACTACAAAATGTTAAATTTATCGCTTAAGGCACACGACGACAACGCAGCAAAGTAAAAATCGCGAACTTTTTGTTTTATATTTGCGTGTTAGTAATATTATTTTAATAAGGCACTTTTGTGGCGTTTACTACTAAACTGAAAGGCACGCGGAGCAGTAACGAGCAAAAACAGAACAAGATAAACTTAACAACAACTCTTAATTAACACAAGGCACAAAACGGTGTTTAAGAAACGCGAGTTGAACTTGAAAATTTTTAGCTCCTGCCGCAGAATGTTGCTGTTGTTGCAAGCAAGGTGACTGGGCTAGGCCGATGATGTCAGCGCTGGCGTGTCCTGCCCGATCGGAGGCTAGGCCTAGAATGATGTGCTACGCCGGCGACACATCGTGCGCTTCTGACGCAAACATCATTCATGCCACAAGTCGTAAGCAATATGAAAATCAACTGTCGTCATCCCGGCGACCAAAAAAATAACGGGATGCTGTGCCGCGCATGCTCCAATGCCAAACCCAGGCCGGCTGAGACCGAACGATGGGCAAGTCCAGCACGTGCAAGAGGGATGGGAGCAGCAGCAGAAGCTGCCACAGCAGCATTAGCCGCAGCAGCACCACAGATCAACCCACAGGATGGAGAGGGTGGTGTTTGTGTTTGTGTGTGTGTGTTGTGGCATATAGCACTTTGGCTTTTTATATATATCTTCTATTTTTTTTTGGGTAACAACAACAAAATCAACCACCAACTGAGCCACCCAATGGGTGGGCAATAGACCACCAATGGCTGCCTGCGTATCGCTGCTTATGTACAACAACAACAACAACAAAAATAGCTATTGTTGTTTGCCCAAGTTGTTCTAAATGGATGAGTTTTTTTTTTTTTTGGTTTTTGAATAATGTATAAAGCACCAAATTTGACTCAAATCTTTGGGATTTATATCTTATTTGGCCAAATGATTTGTATTTTTTAATTAGCCAAGCAAGAACGCACGGGCATTGATTAATTACAGCAGCCGGGAAGCAAAACATTAAGTATACGCCTCAGAGTATGCACAGCTAAGGGAAAATCAAGTAGACAAGTTAGTAACTTGTACAAACACAGTATTTGCAGCCCCTTTTAAGCCAAGTCAAGACAGCGAACGCTGCCGCCATGAAAAAAAGTCAACTGGCGCGACTTTCAGGCGCCGCAGCCTCCATTTTGTCTGGCCACATAAAGTGTGTGTGTGTGTATATGTGTGCATGTGTGTGTTGGCGCGTGTGCGTAGGAGTCCTGCGCCAAAAGGAATCTGCACAGCTAAACACTCTGCTTGTCTCGGTCTCGGTCACAATTCACTTCAGTCAGCAGAAAGCGAACTTTTCTATGCTCGCACCTAAAAAAAATCACAAACAGGGTATGCAAGCCTATCACACACCCTAGATAAATTGAAGCTATTCCTTTATATAGTTTCCATTTCTAGGGTATTTGCAAGTCGCACATTTCTACACTGACTGCCTTTGCGGCGCTCAGTGTGTGGGCGGGCTTGTTTGCTTGTGGCAAGGATAAGAAAATGTCATGAAACCGAGCGCCAATGTGGAGCCTTTTATGTAATTTCAACAATTTTTATTTGTGTTGAATAAATATAAAATGCTGTGTGTAGAAACTCGTATAAATAGCCAGAGGCAAAATTACGAATCCATAAAAACCACTGAGCACTGCCTATGGGGTCAATGTGATTACAAGTTCCTTGGCATTCGAATCGCTGATTAAGTCCAAACTAAGACACAAAGACCATCAAATCAAGCAGAGTGATAAATATGAAAATACCCGGAATATATACGCGAATGCGTTTTATTGGCATTGGGTATTCAAAGTTAGACAGTCGTCAACTACTTCTAAGGTAGTTTAACTGCGCAATCAAAAGAAAAGCGTCATAAAATTTCTTAGATTGCTTCATTTGCCATGGTTTTTTTCTTTCATTTCTTATAGTTTTTTCAGTAGTCAGCTCTAAGGAATGTTTATATATTTGTTCTCTAAACGATTATAATAACAAAAAAGCAATTGAATCACTGCTTAATGACTTTGTGGTATTTATAATTTTTGTACTCACAGTGAATCAGCTGCAGTTGGATTAAGTAGAAAAATTAATTATGTTATAAGTTTTTTTAAATTTTTTTTTTGTAGAAAGTTTTGTGCTTATTGTTTTCGTTGTTGCGTTTACTTCGTTGATGTTTTGTTGTTCTTCTTCTAGTTGCGTTTGTCGTTTAAATATTTATGTAAGAAATCTGTAAATACAAAGTAAATAGAGGCATAAGTGCGATGTTCGAGTACTTTGTAATATATATATAAATTTCAACAACACTTGGGGCAAAAAATATGCACTCGACTTTGCTGTGCTGTGCTAAAGTTGCCACAGTGGCAGCAACATCAAAAGATGCACTCTGAAAACTGAACGCACATTTTTCCTGTTTTCATTTTCCATATTAGCAAGGCGCAACCTCCGCCTGAAGACCTGAAGCAGTTGCAAGCTGTTGTCTTGGCTGACTGGATGCTGTATGCTGCATACACATATATGGGCAATGTGTGTTGTGGCATTGTGGCTATAATGCCACCAAGACAGCAGCTAGCTTGCAACTGCCGCATAAGTACATAGAAGCTGCTGCTGCTGCTGCTGACTACTGCTAAAGAATGCTGCACCCGACTTTTCCATTAGCGCATTTTGTTTATAAAAATCAATCAACACCCAAAAGCCCAAAAGCTGCAACGAAGCGTGTCCAAAATAGGCCGCAAACAAAACCAACAAGCAGCATTTGAAGCTGCCCAAGAATGCGGCTACAAGCGCAAACCATTAACAAGTCTGCATAGAAACAGAAAATGAGTTCGCCGAGTTCAACCATGTTCCATGTTCCTGGCTGTCTCTGTGTGGCAGGTGCAATCAGCTCAGTCTCACAGCAATTTGACATCCGCAAATGAAGACAAAAGTGGCTGCATTTTTTGTTTTGTTTTGTGGCGTGGGCGACTCTGATCCGATCTCAAACTGAAAGCGAAAATGCGACCAATCGTGGCAAGAATCGTGGGCGGCGCCGGTGGCGACGGAGGTGGCAGCCAAACACTCGACAAGTTGTTTGGCCGGCTCGACAATTTGGCCGCCTGATTGTAGGCCGATTGTTTACCCGTCGGTCTTGTCTTGTTCTTACACTCGATAACGGGGCACGTAGTTCTAGCGAAGAAAATCTGAGACCTTGGCACGATTCTCACAATTATCACTGTAGATAGTTATATGTATATAAGTAGTATAAGTAGGCGCTGTGGCACGTACGATCTGTGGGCAGGCTATAATATGATTGGATAGCAACATCGTACTCATATCTAAATACTTGAATACTTAATTAACAAGAAACGAGCTCAAGCGCGGGCTTTGCACTTTTATGTTGATCGATGTTTGAACTGCTTCAAAATTTCAAAAGACGCAATAATTCTATATATGCTAAGCCAAGAATAATTTAAGTATTCTTAAAAGAAGTGAAGAACAGTAATAGTTTAAAGTACTTAAATTAGAAAAAAAAATCAACGGAAAAGTAGAAAAAGAAGATAAAATACATTTATTGAATAGAAAAGTATAAAAAACAACAAGACTAATTACAAAAAAATTAATAAAAATACTTAAGAGCGAGAAAAAAAAATTAAAGGGTTAATAAATTAATATAAAGACAAGAAAAATCATTGAAACTACAGAAAACACATAAAACGTGAATTTGGAACCACAAGACACAACGAAAGAACAAAAAACCCGTTGAACATTTATAAATTATAATATAAATCTAAGTGCTACATTTGTAAATATTTAAACTATTTTGTTTAATCCATAAAAAACAGAGACAGAAACTAAAGATAAAGATTTTGAAATGTAAATGAATAAAAGAGAAAAGGCAATGGAAAAAACGAAAGCGCAAACCAGACAAATAACAACAAATTTTTAACTTTACACACGCTTTTTTTTAATGACACACCTTAATGCATTAAAACAAAAAAAAATGGAATTACACATTAATTTTGTATTTTTGTTATACAACTTGTGCTACTTATCAACACTGTGGTTGACTTGGTATATCATATAAATCACATAACGCACGATAAATCAGAAAAATAAAAAAGACACACAAAGCTGTTTCCACAAAAAAATCACAGAAAATAAAAATTTAAATGTGTTAAAAAATGCACAGTGCGCAAAAGCTTAGCCAGGCGATAAAGACAAACGCACACACAGTGAGGTTTTAATTAAACCAAAGCAACATACAGCTATATACATAAATGTATATATATATATATATATATAAATATATCGATATATTTTCTTGTATGGGGGGCAAACTAAAAATATCGAAACATCAACGCAGATTTTCAAGGTAAACAAAGCATAATCTAAAGAGCAGCGTAAATCGTATGTCGGAGCAGATCCAATGGATGCTCTGCTGCCAGCTCTGTAGGGAAAATGAATGAAAGAAGATTGCCTCCCTCCCTCCCTCAACTACTCCTCCACACCTCCGCCGACTGTCACAATTTTCATGGCACACTGAAAATAGAACGCCACCGTTGAGGGATGTAGGAGAAGCAGGCAAGATCAGAGCATCGGCAAAGTCAACGTCAAAAAGGTGTGATCTTTGTATGTGCGTGTGTAAACTGGGGGGCCAGTATGATGCCCATAATGATAATTAAAGCTGCCAAATCTTCGACGCCCCCAAACAAATTGTGTATTATTTGCTTCGCTCTTCTCGGCGGTGGCAGCCTAAGGTGGATTGCGGTGGTGGGGTTTGAGGTGCCTTTTAATTTGATTTTTACGCAAATGAGTCATCGTTGAATTTTTAGATATTTTGCCTTAGGCGCTTTGTGCGAGTCATTTTTAAGACACAAACAGATGGCATGAGGCAAGCAGCGATTCTGTATGCCTTGGTTTATTAATTGTGCCTCACCAACTGGCCAGGCAATTGATGTCAGCGGAAATTGCAACAAGCTGACCAAATGCTACAACTAAATATTGTTATCACAATAAATTAATGTTTAGTTTATCAATTCTAAAGCACGTCTAAAGCATGTATTTTCCAAATGAATAAGGAAAGTAAATAAATTATGGAGACTATAAATATTTATAATAACAAGACACGGGCTCTTCAACTGTGCAAAAATAGATTATTTTGCAATGCTATCCAATAACATGTTTATATTATTATTTTTTATTTATTATTATTTATTATTTACAAGTGTAAATTATTTTTATTTTTATTGTTTGCAGTTCATACAACTTAGTGACGCACAGCTGCACCACAAAGGTAAGATTTTGATGGAATTTCGAAATGCAAATTCTCTGCTTAAAAGTGGAGCATGCAGCGCGTTAAACAAACTAAAATCATCAAGTAAATAAAGAAGAGAAACAAAGAAAGAGAGATGAGTAAGTTCGGCTTGAACAGAGACGAAGACCCACCCAGATGCTCAGCGGGTCAACTAGACAACCAACTAGAAGCGAACTCTGACACCGACTCCGACTCCAACTCCAACTACAACTCTGACTGCGACTCTTGAGTTGGAAAATGGCACTTTGGATGTGGCTGCAGATAACCCCAGCTGTAATTTGAGTAAACAAGACGTCGAGTCGACAACGTCGTCACTCGGCCAACTCTTAGTCTGCCACACAACACAATGGCGCACAAATTTTGTATCACTATCAAGCGACAGCAACAACAACAACAACATCCATTTGGTCTCTGGCTTATTGATGGCAAAATCCAGATAAAAGATGCATTAAAAGTAACAAAATACACAATAAATAAACACAAACAAAAGCAAACAAACAAATCAAATCGAATCGACGTTCAATGCTCAATAACAATAACAACAGCATAACAAGGGGGTGGCTTGTGGGTGTGTCTATGGTTGAGTTGTCCCTGTTCTTTTCAATTAGCCAGCATCAATCAAGGTGGTGGAGAGCAACAATATAATGACAACAAATTATGTCAACAGATAAACATCGGTGGGCTAATTAAAACCCCTTTTGAAGAGCACAGCACGCTGAGATTAAGTCTAATTAAGGCTCACTTATGATATCAAGTTTATCAAATGCTCATCAAACCAAGCTGAGCTTGAGGCACGTTTTGGCAAAGGAACAATAAATGTATACATATATCTATTCGGATATTTTCCACACTTGAGGCCAATGCCAAGCAATTTTATGATTGGCTGCCAAAAACGCACATTTCCCAACTATTCCCAAGCACTTTAATCTTCAGCAAATGCTTCTGCTGCTGCTCTCCTACTCCTCGTACTCCAGTTCCTGCCCCTTTTCCTACTCTGCTCGTATTGCATGGTTTGCTTGGTAGACGGCAAAAAATTAGGCTCCCGCCAGTCGGGCTCCAATGGATTTTCGCACAAGTGAGTGCCAAAAGAGACAGAACGAGATATGTAACCATATATATGAATATATATATATGTGGATATACATATATACATATATGTATACATTTATTATGTATATATTGAGCTTGGGCGTCTCCCGTTGCTCCACGCTGGGTTTGGCATGCGATTTGCGTAGCCGGTCAGCACTTGAATGCCACATTGCATCCATAAACTAAATGAGAATAAGACGTAAAATGCGAAACACTTTTTACACTCCCAATGACTGATGGAGGACGGGAATAACTGACAAAGCCGTTCATTGATTAACAGCTGCCCCTGCCCCACTGCCACTGCCCCTTTCCCTTCTCCTTCTCCTTCTCCACACCACAGCCAAGGCCAGGCGAGAAATGTGGCGATAACTGCCAATCGACACGCAAAGAGGAAGAGGCTCAGCTGCAGCATATCAAATCACTTAGGGGAAATGAAGATTTGATTGGGTGCGCTACATTCCAAGCATTCGTTGTCAGTTTACGAGTGGATCGTCTTTCAGGCATTTTTAACTTATAAATTAAATAAATAGTTTCTCTATTTGATTAACTTTAAGAGCGCATCTGGATTTGCGAACAGTTTGACAAGTTTACAGTCTGCCTCACGACTTTCATATTAATCGTAATTAAATAAAAAAAACAACAAATATCTACGAAACAATTGTCAACTGTTCTTTTAACAGAAGATAAACATACCTTATTCCTTATCAAATTACGTTATATGAATTGTAAAATCTGTGTTCCAATAACTAACTCACCTAAATTAATAAAGTGCCAAAGATTCTATTAATAACTATGACGTAATTAAGGAAAGTTTTTTGTGAGAAACTAAGTCCCTCACAAAGGGTCAATCCTAACCCACAAGAAACAAGTCGATAAACAAACCAGATAACAGAAACAGAAATACACATAAATATATAAATACATATATAGAATGTTTATCAGTGCACAGTGTAAATTCCAAAGTCATTTTGCATAAATCTTTTGATTCATTCACTTTGCCCGAGCAAGGCGAATTGTGACGAAGGCGTGTTGACTATATTTAGAATTGTATGTAAGTGCATACACATTATGAATAAATCAAGCTGTAATTGTAATAATCCTTATCAGCGGCAAATATTCGTCAAGACGAGACTTCCTTTTTGCCATTCTGATGACTAAGCGCTTGCCTGAATATGAGTGATTAAGGAGTAGGGAGTAGGGCGACAACGAAGGGGCTTCGAATCGGAATCGCAGTGGAAAAAGGAAATGCTCGAAATTCCAAAAAGGTTGACCACACTCAGAACACTTTGCTTTGCTTTGCGATCTGCTTTCGTTTCGGTTGGAGTCGCTACCTCCACTTGCCACTTGAGTTCCGCGTAATTAAGAAACATTCCAAGACAATAAACCATGCATATATGCGGTAATATGGCCAAATGCCTATCGAACTCAATAGAAACACTCTGTTTCATGTTGTTGTTCTGGTTTGTTACTCATAGAAAACTTGTATTTTTGGTTTAATTTGGCATTTTTTTCGGAATACCCTATAAAGTTATAAAAGCGTGGCAAGTTGTGAAAGACGTAGAAATGTAGACAGTTCAAATACCACTTTCCAACTTAATTGAAGAATTTAAATATTTTCTTTCTTGTTGTTTCTGGGAGGCATTTAATTCTCAATTAGACAAGGATATTGCAAAACATTGACAATTGGTCTCTAGATTTTGGTTTTTTTTGTTTTTTTTTAAAGCAATTCTCACTACACAGGGTATCTTTAAGTCAAACTCTCTTGGTTAGGGCACCTTGTTTAGATTTTGTTTTTTCTTTTTTGGTTTGGTTTTCTACTTTTGTAGATTGTGTTTGGGTTGTTGTTTTTGAAACATGTGTGCGCCAGCAATTTGAAAGGCAACTAGCAAGCAGAAGTATCTATATCTCTATATAAACACAATCACACACACTTATACATGTATCTGTGTATATATCCATACAAATGTACTTATGTATGGATGTTTCTTATGTATGTGTTCTTGTGCAGTGCACAAATGAAAATGCTGAGGCGTTAAAAAAATAGGGCACACAGTTGTTATTTTTGTATTTAATTGTTATTGCCGTCTACTTTATTGTTGTTGCGCATTTGGAGCACAGTATTTTGATACGATACAAATTTCTTGCTTAATTTGTTTTAATTGAGCTTGAAACATGAGGCAAACATTTGCTTTTGGTGTTTTTTAAACAGTTTAACAACTGGCGTAATGGAAAAAACTAACAACATTTTATAAATCTGTGACAAAGCAAAATTCCTATTCTTAAAATCACTCGTAAATGTTTGTTAACTATGCTTTCCAAGTATTACACTAAAATATCTTATTGATTGTTTTATAGAAATAACGTAGAAATCAAAACGTTTGTAAATCGACTATGTGCTAAATCCAAAAAAATTAAATGATCAAATAAGCAGTAAGAGATCGTAAAATAAAGTACGTCTTAAGTTTACATAGAGAGAGAAACTGTGTAAACAATTCGAAAGTTGTTGCGACAACTCATTCGGGGTGCTGCAATTTGACATGACAGACAGACAGACAGGCAGACAAGATAGGGGCACAAGTGCAGAGCAAATGAAATACATACTCAATTAATAAAGCATGCAAATACTGGCTGTATGAATTTAAATGCAACCGATTAAAACTTGTCCCAAAACTGACGCCCACAGTCGATTTTACTAAACTGGCCAAGTTACAAATCCGATTTAAGTTATTTCATTTGCATTTTTGTAATGAATGAATTTTGTGTTGCCACAAGAATGTGAGTGAGTGAATGTTTGTGTGTGTGCATATGTGTGTGTTTCTATTGAAAATGAATGTGCACACATAGCAGTTTGAACGGATGCATGAAGCGACCACGTCCAATAGTTAAGCACAAAGCCCACACAAAGCGACACAACATATTATTTTTTTTTTTATTTATTATTTTGAGAGAGCCCGTGACAATTTCGAGAGCGTTGACATGGAGTGAAAATGAGCTTTGATTTCTTTATGTGTGATTTGTTTATGCGGCTGGCCAAGAGACCATAAATGTAGCGCTTGAATAAGGTCAACAAGAGACCACATTGAGCATTGATACTCGACTCGAGATAATGGAGCGAAATAGCGAGAAAAAATAACGCCCACAAAATAAAAAGCCACAAAAGCCGCAGCGAAATTTTGCCAAACGATCCAAACAAAACAATGTATGGAAACAGCACAAAACGTTAACTGCCAGCCTAATGACATATGACAAAAAAAAAACATTAAAAAAACAATCTCAAAATGAGCGCACAGAGAGAGAGATTCAGATGCAAATATAACGGACAGAATGATATAAAAATAACAAATAAAGCGCACGTATCTTAAATAAATATGCATATATACGACTGTATATATATATATATATTTATATATATATATATATATATATATATATAGTTGTTATAAAAACAAATAGCATGCAATGGAGGAGGACGTCAAGGCAGTCACAGTAGCAGCAGCAGCAGCTGGCTTTCTGTCTGTCTGTTTGTCATTTAGGCAAACTAGCTGGCTGCACAGCATACAATAAAATCACACACACAATCATATGAATATGATGAACAAAATATAGAATGAAAAAAACACACTAATAAAATAAAAAGTCAGGGGCAGAGATCTACGTCAGCGAGCAGAGCGCGCGCGCGTCCCAGCGATGAGGTAATTCTCAAGTTGTTTTTAACTTTCAGACAACAGCACTAGAAACATAAAAAACAGCATTTTTATGCTTCTACAAATTTGTGTGTTTAAAAAGTAAAAAAGTATTAAAGGATCATAGGTGTATCTTTTTTTTTTTGCACGCGCTGCGCAGGCACTGATCACAACGCGTGGGCGCACAACCCTTCGAGATTACACAATTAATTTACTTATTTATGGATTATTTCTTTGATACTTATTCGTTATCTACGAAAATAACGCCATATGTCACGCACTAATACATGCAAATGCCGCAGCAGCAGCGCACAAACATTTATACAGCGAGCAGTCAGAATTCGACGATAACTGTTCGTATGCATATGTGTGTAAGTATATACAGACACATACATACCTTTTGTTTAATTTTCTGCCGTTTTAAAATTAATTTTTTACGTTTTGATATTTGAACTTTAATATCGCACATACATATGTACACACAAGCAGAAATAATTTATATAGTTATCGATATCGGCAGCGGCACGAATCGGCACCGACGACGGGTAAAACTCAACTGAGGCGCGCCTAAAGCAGCGCGCCGAACGCAAGCGGCTCAAGAGAGGAGTAACCAATTCAGCAGAGAATGAGAGAGCAATTAGAGAAATGAGCGCCACAGAAACGGCACCTGCCGCGCTCACTTTGCTCTTTGGCGCTCGATCAACGCCATGGCAAATGTAAACAAAACAATAACTGGCAAATAGTAAAAAAAAAGAGAGAGAGAGAACGAAGAGGGAGAGCGCGAGCAGGCGAGGTGATGGACCCATGCCAGTGGGTGCATAATAATAACAGGCACTACCAAAACAACAACACAAGTAGCGAATTTCGTGATGACTAATTTCTATAAGCGATGGTCAATTTTCGATGCGGCTGTCGTTGTTTTTGCTCTTTTGTATTCATTGAAATTTATCGCAAACACGCCAAAGAGGAAGTGACAAAGTGGAAGTGGAAGTTTAAAAGAGGTGTTAGTCACATTAAAGTTAGTGGGAAAAATACTACAGATTGTGTGTAGTCACTTATTCATAGTTCAGTGTATGTAAACTTGCAAGAACGCACTGTAGGCGATAATCATTTGTCACACGCTGCTGCAAGGCAATAAATTAAATTGAATTGAATGAGCAGAGCTTATGTATGTTTATGTGTGTAAATGTGTAAGTGCAAACTGACAAAAAAGTGTGTAAACAAATGAGACGCAAAGCGAAACGAGTTTCTTGCTGACGATATCTTCTTAGTTTTTTATGGATAAGTTGAGTTGACGATGAGTCGTATTTTGTGGACGACGCCCCTTGTTTTTCAATTATGCTCAATTATTGACACGGTCATTAGGCAGACAATTGATAAAACGGCTGGCTCTCTCCCTCCTGTAGCTTTAACAACAACAATTGAAAATGTGAAATCTTTAAGCCAGCGGGAGATCAACACGCGCTTTGACTTCGGGCTCCGATTTGGACTTCAACGCGGACAAGGGTTGCAATTCCAGTTAATTAAAGCAATTCGCATAGTCAACAACTGGAGAGAGACTGTATAGAAACAACTCAATCAGTGGTTGCATTCTTCTCTTGACAACTTACAAAGCAGCTGAAAAATGTTTACTTGTTAAAGAAGAAGTGGCCTTATCTTATCGCTTCAACAACAGTGTGTGGTGCCTGGTCTGCCATTTAATCAATGACGATAAAGAAGTCAAGCACAGCCCAACAATAAAGTTGAAAATTTGTTGTCTGCAGAGAGCCCCTTCTAAGGCATCATACACAGTATGTAGTACTTTATTATATTATCAAATTTATAGTATAGCTTTATGGCTACTTGAGGGTTCTACCCAATAAAAATAAAGAATTGAGTATCGTCCTGGTTATGAGAGGTAAATAAACAAGATTCTAATGACAGCTTGTCAAACTGATTGCTTTCTTTATATTTGGAGTGTTGTGGACAATTTTAATTTTTTAGCCGGCTTAAAAAAGAGTTAGTTTAAAGTCTGTTAACTAAAAAAATAAACGCGTAAATTAAAAATTACCACAAACTGAACGCCTTGAAGTATGCACGTAAACTGAATTAAAAAACGTGCAATAAAACCAAGCCACACTTGTGATTCTAGTGGAGCAGAATTTTGGACTTTCCCAGCGTTAATTGAATTACACACAAACCAATTTTATTGTTGCTACATCCTATGAGGCAAATGAGGGTGTGCTGCATACAAAAAAAGTTGCACTTAATTAGCATAGAAACGTACAGCAAAAAACACAGCAAAACAAACAAACAACACACACACACATACTGTCACACACACATAAACAATTTTAGTCACAAGCCATATGCGGGTGACAATCGGCAAACGAACAGAGTAAAACTCCAGCTGGTCGCGTAAACGCATTAAATGGCGAGGCGGCGCCACAGAAACGGGTCAGAATTCGCGTGACCATCATAACAAATGTGTAAAGGGCGCTGTCGTTGGGCAGCCCCCGGCCCACCATAAAAAATAAAGGGAGCACCCGCAGAAACAACAATAACGACATCATTTTGCAGCTGAATGTGCACTGGCCTCGTTTGCATGCATAAAACACAAAAACTGACATTTCTTGAATTGCACACGTTAGTTCTCTGGTTTAATTATGGTTAACTTACAGAATTGCTTGAAAATACAGGTGCGAAGATAGTTAAAAACGTATAAATAAAACAACACAATAAAACAGGGCGATAGAGTGAGCCGTGCTTATCGATACTTGCAGTGCAACACTGTCATGCCTATCGAAACTCATACATTACTCACTGAGACGATAGGCACGTATACGATATTTCGATAGTTGCGCATTACTGCAGACGCAGGTGTGTAGTGGGCGGCAAATTTGAACATTTGCAGCAATTTACTATTAAAAAGTCCAGTCTTAAAGATGCTGTGTAAAAAATCAAACACACAACGGCATGATTAATGATATCTCCAAGACGATTGTACGCACCCCCACTAGTCTGTTTGATAAATTTGTCTGCCTTTCCTGGCTTTACCCGCCGGCGATCAGCACTTCCGGCGTGATTCTGTGCTTTTGACTGCCAGGCGCATATATTCAACCCCAAGATAACAAACTCGCTGCTGTTTGCCAAAAACAAAAACTAAATTCTTGGCTAGCACAAATGTACATATAATAGAAATCATAAAAATAAAGGAAAATTCATGACTTTGGCGAAAACTCAGCGGACCGCATATCGTGCGACATTTGTAGTTGGAATGGGAAAAACTTGACTTGACTAAGCGCTTAGCGCTGTTTATGCTTCGCTCTTATTGGGGTTGTAAGGCAGCTCAGCGAAATAAAAATAAATTTAATGTTTCTGTTTTTCGACAACGACTACGACGACGACAACTTAAGTTTTCCACCCATATCATATGCGTAATTTATGCTACAGAAACATCTCGACCATAAACAGGAAGCGTTGTCCACGGTCCTCTCAAGACAAGTTGTAGTTGCTGTTTCTGTTGTTGTTGTTGTTGGTGTTCTGGTTGTTGTCGCAAATTCAATTAATTTCAATCGAACGCCTGTCGTTTTGCACATCCGGCATTGATGCCCGTTTTCGATCCCTTTTCATTGATGTTACAAATAGATAGAAATATCCGTGCCGACCAACGTTCGCGCCTATAAATCTATAAATCTAATCCCATGCATGCGCTCTTTGTTATGACGCGAGAAACCCATCGTGTTGAGACTTGTACATATATGAGAAGTCCTGCTGCGTCATTGCATTGGTTCCGGTTGAGTTTCTGGCGGCGCACGAAAGATTTATGCCACTTTGTTGGCACAACAACAAAATCCTTTCCTTTCCTGCATGTGTGAGTGTGGACTTCAAGTGACCCACTTGGGACTAGTATTCGGATTCGTATTCGGATTAGTTTGCTGACCAACAGCAGCACTAATTGAGCGATCTTCCGGTTGGCTAATGGGTTAAAAGTGCTTGGATTTGAGGCCATATATCTTCTACATAGCTGCGATAATTTCGGCATTTTATCAACCAAAATTTAAGGGTTTTTTCCTCTTCGTGCTTGTAAAGATTTATTGGCTTCTAATTCTGAGCCTCCACTTCTAGTCTCCAATTGCCAATTGAGTTCTCGAATGGGACTTGAGAGACGCATTAAAATGCAACTGAAATAATGAAAAATGAAATAATAGTAATTAAATTGTAAAGTAATTATAAGAAATGTGGTGACCTTAGCTAGAATAATAAAACTTGTTTAGAGTGTATAAAAAAAAACAAGGCTAGGAAAAATTAAATAAATTTTTATGATTTCATTTTAAGGATAATCCAACCGACTTGTAAATCTTTTTAGTTTGTGAAATATTATATGATTTTGCTTTCTATTATTGAAAACGCCTGTTTGTACTTTCACAAAAACTATATAAATCTCCGGCAAGTAGTAAACTGGCTGTGCGACAAATTTTTAAGCATTTCAAACGGCATTTGCATATATAGAATTATATTGAAGACAATAAAAATTTATGAAAAGCCATTAAGTGGCGTTGGAAAAACAAGCAAACGACTACAAATTGCTGACAGCCGCCTGCCTCTCAGGCATACTTAACTTACCCCTTACCCTTTAGCCACGTTTGTCGAAAGTGAAATTGTAAGGGTTCGGGCCACAAATTATTTTTATAGCTGCCAACGATCCCAGGCCATAGGAGAAGCGTTCAGTTATGCGCATTATGATGGCGATGATGATGACGATGATGATGGTGATGGGTGCACTTCATAACTTAAACTTAAACCCTTGGCAGTGCCGGAATAGACGTCTGGGTCATAAACTGGGCAACAAAAAGTGAAATGAATACACAACTTATGCAATGTCACTGTCGTCTGGAGCATGGTCACGGAAGAGCACAATTTTAATTGATGACAATTTCATTAAAATACATAACTAAGGGCGGCAGTCCTGAAAATTTAAATCTGAGGGAGGCAATACAAGGAAAAAAAACAAGTAAACAAGCGAGGACGCGTGGGCGAAAGATGTCGTCCTGGAGTGCAGGCTGCCATGCGTGAAGGATGCAAAAAGTTAATCGCTCAGGCGGTCGGATAAACAAGCAACACTTTGTATCGGGATCTGGACAGATGTGTTAATGTGCTCAACGACGGCACACAGCATTTTCGAGCAGGGGTATTTTTTATTACCCAAGCCAAACAGAATTCTCTTTCAGAGTCTGTGCACTTGCCAAATTCGAGCGCAATAAGTAAATTGCGTAAATTTATAGCTGCGTAAATTGTTTAATGACTCAACAGTCTATTTATCCGGCCCGTGGCATGCACGGACATAGCCTAATGGTTGTTTGAGGTCGAGCAATTTCGACTCGGATTTTGTGGCAGGGTAAATACAAAACTAGAACTGGGCATGCGAAAAATGTGGCACTTGAGGCATAGATCGGTGGTTAAATTAGATGAGAAATCAGAAATCAACATCTTTTAAAAATACATAGTAGAATATTTTCTGTTTGACTTGGCTTAAAGTCAAGAATTGCGACTCGGTTATATTACATAAGAAATTAGAAAGAAAAATTCTTTCAAAGATTAAAATGCAGAGTTCTTTCTTTCAAAGTAAACACAAATAGACCGCCAAATGAGTTGTAATCACTTCATAGAAGCATTTTTAAAACCGTTTAAAAAAAAGATCCTGCAAAATATCACTTCGATTGCAGAGTTTCGTACTCATTCTGAAAATCTGGCAGTTTTTATTCCGTGATTAAAAGATTCTCCTATTCATAATTTGTAAGCCAAATGCTTAACAAAATTTCCTATCTCCCGGTCATTTATCTCTGGGGCCCACTCTTTGCTTGAACAGCAATTAAGCAAGCATTTAACATGTAACTGCTCGCAACGCCCCAGAGATGAGCGGAGACAAGGACTAACATGTAGTCATACACAAAGAGATAGCTTCCATTACCTTAGGGGGGTTGGCTGACAGGCAGGCAGGCAGCCAGGAGGACAGACGGGACGACAGACAGACAGGCAGGCAGTTTCCGATTCGCTGACTTGTCGCACCCAGTCAAAAAGCCCTCAACGATAAACGTCGCTGATAGCAGAGCATTTATCAAGGCACAACAACTTGCAACAACAACAAAAACATGCAGCTCTCAAGCTCAATTGAGTTTCAAATTGATGTCACCATTATCAGGAGCTGTCATCTAAAATTGCATCTGGAGTTGGAGTTGGATGTAGATGCGGATGCTGTGTATCGCGTATATTTATTCTTAATTTTTTCATCATTTATCAGCGGGAAGTTTGGGCCCAAAAACATTTTCACATGCCCGCAATTGCATATTTATGTAGATGTCTGCATTGTGCAATTTTAGTTTGCGTTTCGATTTAAGTGCTCGTAAATAAAAATCTAGTCAAGCAACCCCCGACTGCGTTTGCAGCACCCCTCGACCCACCCCCCTTGGGCTGGCTGAGTTTTGCTGAGGCTGTCAAAAAGGCAACGGGGAAAAGTTTGCAAACAAAACTAATGCCGACATGGGTGTTGATAAAGTTCTCCAAGTCGCCGCCATCCGCCATCGGCTTATTGAATTGCACTACACGCTTGATTGCCCGCTAAACGGATGTGAGAGTCGGAGGATGGGCATGGATTGGGAATCGGGGGCAATTCGACTCATATGCGAGCATTGAGCAGAGCAGTGTGACATGTGGATTCGTCATACCAAAAAGCGCAAAATATTATCCAGTCTGGAGTTTTTGTTCTGGTTTTTCGCAAACATCACAAAGGGTGCTCCCAAATCGTGGAAAGAGTCGAGCATTTTCATTCCCATCTAATGGGCTATCCTTTGTCATCCATTCTGCGACCTAATGGCATGAGAAACATTAAACATGTGCCGGATTCTCCAATGCATCATGGTAAAATCTGAGAGACTTCTTCATTAACAGCTTGAGGAAACTGCAAGCAGCACAAATGAATAACAAAGAACTAAGCTTAATTGTTTTCTGATCTGTTACATAATAGTAGAAGCAGCTAAATATATATATTGATATGCAATGTGTTAAAATAAGGTGTGCAATTTTTAACCCGATTTAACAGCAACTTTTCGGTGTTATAATTTGACCATGAATTTTCTAGACAAAATCACCCTTCCATTTTTGATCCGTCCCTGTTTGACAATATAATGAACATCTAGCAAGACTCCAATTTTGAATTAAGTATTAAGTATTAGTGTAAGTCAGACTATGATCCCTGGTTGTTCAAAATCGATTAAGCTTTGACAAAGTTACAACGGTAAACTCTAATTTCTTAATGAGTGCGACCGAAGGTCAACTACCTTCCAAATTTAAATACAGTATTTATTTTCATTAAAATCGTCAATTTTAATTAACAAATATTCCAAACTAATAGAGATAAAATATATTAATTTAATACAAGTAAAACTTATTCAAAAACGTGTTCCCATAGTGACTTTAATAAATTCAACCAGCAGCTTATAGTTAATCCAACGAGATATTATCTAATTACAAAACCAAAACACTTTAACAAATTGCAACAATGTTTAATCCAGTTGCTTTACGATGCCTTCTGGGATCGTTTGACAGTTATGGAAATTTATGATTCATTACGATAAATTTAAGCTGCGTTAACTGGAACTGCCACATTCTGGCCATGCATAGATATATCCATCCCATTGCAACATTATCCATTTGTTTGCGCAACATTTGTCACGCTGCCTCGGCTATTGCGGCCAAAGGATGCAGGATATGGAGGAGAATGGAGAATCACTCAGCGAAACAATCCACCCCGTAACATTGTAATAACTTTGACTTTGATTTCATTTCCCATTTTTACAAATGTTGCGAAAATGTCAGCGATGTGTACTATTGGATGGGGATTTATGAATTTCATTTACTAATGGATTGTGGTGAGAAAAAAAGTTTCACAGATGTGCAAATTTGCGCTATGGATTATTAAAGTTATGCTCAACAAAAAACTATGTATAATTTACAAGAGTCCAATTGTAATATTAAAAATTAACAACTTTAATAGAATAGAAAGATTATTGTATGAGGAATTGTTTTAAAATTTCATAAAAAAAAAATCTGAAAAAGCTGGAACCTTTGAGTTTAAATTTAGCATGAATTTGAACGGCTTATAAGTAAATATAAATTTTTTTTATACAAAATAGTAAAAGAAAAGAATCAAAACATATGATTTAAAACCAGAGCACTGCATTTGTTTTAGTTTATGGGAAAATAAGAACGTTGTTGGGAGTTAATGCATTTTTTTTTTAACTTTTAAATAGTTTGTTAAGTTTCAAATCTCAAACTCCCATCTACTACGACTACAAATATCCTAAGAAATAGTTTGGGAAGCACTCACATACGAGAAAGTAGCCATTTTGTACGCCTGTCTGTCTGCCGCACGCCGATTGGCTGTTATAAAAGCGAACAACCTTAGAATGCCCCATACCCGTAATGTTACTGGTCCTGCGCATTGGATGTACATAATATGCGTAAAATTTATATAAACGTTGGCTATATACCTATGGTATATACAACAAACAGTCGCAGCTTTCATCCAACCGGACCAGACTCCAGCCCAAGCCCGTGGGACGATTGGAAAAAGAAAATTATAACTTTACCGCTGACTGCTGTTGGCTTCTGTCCATTTATCTTTTTGGCTGGGGTTTTTTCGCTCGATTGGGGAGGACCTCAAGCCCGTCCGCAATGCCACCAATGGCAGTAACATTTTATGGGCAAAGTTTTTCTGCTTACCCCATCTTCTTCAGTTGGACTGCAATGTCGCCAAAGTGGCGCCCATTTTTGCCGCATTGTCGGTAATAACGATGAATTCTTACTATTCCTGTGAAAATTGTATCAAAAAGTTATTTCTTCATTAGACCATTAAGTTTGTAAGCCAGATATTTATTCACATTTTTATCTATAAATTGCTTTATTTTAAACATTGAGACTGGAATGGAACATATACAGAAATTCTAAATTAAATCAAAACACGTTTCTCATTTTATATTAAAATGTATAATTATTATATAATATGCAGTATATTAAACACACATGCGAAGAAAACACAAACGATGTGTGAGATATCCATAATTTTAATTAATGTTCACGCTAATAACAAAAGCTGAGAAACTTGTTTTATCGTATCGTATCTATTATTGTACAGCGCATTAAATGAAAACTGAAGAATAGAGAAATTCTGGAAGAACTTGATGCCAACTCGATCTAAAGACTCAGACGCTATAGCTCCAATAACGTAGTATAAAAATTATAAAGTATTTATTTGCTAAATTTACGGAATTCATTATGTATTATCATTAATAAGTTTTTTTTCATTCATTGTTTTTTTTCATTTACGTTTTCCATTTTTATATTGAAATGCAGAGTTCAGGGCTGTACACAAGTGTTATGCACAGCTTAGAGAGTAGACCGAAACTTTCAACTTTTGACTAAAACAGATAGGTGACAAGCACAATGTTATTTGGATGGAGATGGAGTTGGTTGATATACTATGGATCTGAAGACTGCTTATTTATTTGTAATTTATGTGTTGTGGCTTTTATCGTGAGGCTTCATTGTTCTAGTTGCTTGATCGCATTCATTTCAAATTTTCGGGACCCGACGTTCGACAAAAATCAATTGGGTCTAAGTAAAAAACAATTATACAATATTGTAGAGCAATCTACGCTGAAGTCTTAAGTAATTCATTTCAACTAAATTTAGTTGCCGCATAGTCAGGTGTGTTGTTTTAGTTGCTCATTGGGTAACTAAACAGAATGCCTAGTAGAATTTTTTCGCTTGGGCCTCGCTTCGGTTTCTGAAACAAAAATGAAAAGTACTTTAGATAATGCAAGCCATTTATAGAGAAAATGTTGGCTCATTTACTTAAACATGTTGTAGATAAAGACTAGCAGCAGTTGCACAACGGTAACGCTGAGGAACAACGTGACACCCACGCAGTTTCCGGTGGGACAAGGTGCCACCTGTGCCGCACCCTGTGGCATGCCCAATCTGCAAAGCACAAAACAAATTGATTGTATAAAATGTGCAAAGTATTAGATTAAAAGGAAACTAACCTCTGGCCCACATGCGAGATTCCCTGCTTGACCTGATTCATGCCGTCGCGCATCTCGGCTATCAATGTCTGGACATCGTAGCCCGAGGATTGAATTTGCGCTGTGGGTGCGTTCTTCTGATTTATTTGTATGTTATCAGTACGCACATTAATATCGCCGGCAAGTTGCCGTATTTCACGTATGGTGCTAAGCAAAATGTTCTGATTGGCAATCAGCAGATCCACATCTTGCCGGGTGACACCAATACCACCGGCAAACTGCTGAGCTGGTGCACTACCAGCAGCTGGCGGTGGCAATGCTTGTCCAGCGTTAGCAGACATGCCACGCGAGACCAACGATAGCGTATTCTCCTGTCGGCCCAGAATCTCGTCAGCCTTGCGCGATAGCTCGCGCAGATGCTCAGCGATCTGGCTCTGTCCCTGCCATATTTGACGGAGTTCGCGTTGATTCTCCGACTCATAGAACTCCTCCCAGTCCTCCTCGTTTTCTTTGTGCTATAATTGAGTGTCAGAGAAGATAAGTCAGTTAAGTTCACCGCATTATCAGCTCGCTATCAGATAACACACACAATAAACTGTCCACGTGGATTAGACCAAGGGTATGATCACAACTGATGAAATGACCCACTTACCACTTCATCTGGATGTTCCTTTTTGTATTCCTGTTTTTGCTTCTCCAACTTGTCCTGATACTCCTTGTACTCTGCCGTTAGCTTCTCCTGATTGTCCACCTTCTGTGGCTCCTGGAGTTGGCCCGCAGCATGCAACGATGTGGTCAAAAAGTGGAACACATCGTGATCATCGGCCAAGCCACCAGTTGCCGCCGAAATGCCAAAGTAACCATTCTTGGGCAGTTGTACTCCATCGGCGCGCATACACATTTCGTAGTCATCGTTGTTGTTCGTCATGCCATTGTGGATAAGGACAGTAAGCACATTATTATAGTACTCGATGCGTGCACGGGTGGGGAACGGCTTGTTACGGAAATCGCGAAGACAGCCGCTAAGCATCTGAGTGGTGCCATCATTGGCATGATCGTACATCTTGGTGCCATCGTTGAGCACAGCACTTATATACGGATTGTTGTGCTTATTGTCGTTGTCGAACGAATCAAAGATGATGGCCAGACCATTCCAGCGGTCCGATGAACCAAACACGGCACCATTATAATCACCCTTGTCTGCCGTATACCAGAAGGCCAAGCCATCGGCACCAATCCGACCACGTCCCGTTACACGGAAAACGATTTCCACATCCCACCAGTCGAAGTTTGTCTGTTGTTTTGTCCAGATGGCGCCCTTCTGTGAGCGCAACGAGGGCGCCACACGGACACTTTCCGCACTGGCAATTGCATCTGTAAGGGATCAACAACAGGTGGCGTTTAAGTTTATGTGCAATTTTCAAATCGAAACAAAGTGCCTGCGTGTACACTTTGCTTGAGGTTCGCTTGCTCGACGGTTTGTCAATGCTGATGCTGGCCACTTGCCATCTCGCTCGCACGCATGGCGCTAACTCAAAGACGGCCCAAAACAACTGACGTGGAGCTGATATCCCCCCTTCCCCGTCTACTCACTTCCCCCGTATTCCCAGAAGGGTACGGTGCCATCTTTTTGTGCCAAATATGGTGGCTTGAACGAGTACTTGTACTCAAAGCGTCGATGCACATTGGTGGCGCTGGGATTCACGTTGGCCGTCACATTGTTTTGTACAATAATTATGCAGAAAATGGCCAGAAATTGGCGAATCGTTGGCAGCAGTAATTTCGACCCGGTCGCTTGCATCTTTCTCGATTTGACAGCGCCACTATTGTTGACCCGCTCTAACAATAACACAAATAGAGTTGCCAAGCTGCCCGGCGGCATAAGCAACTTAACTTTTGTTATCGAAATATATCGATTGCAACAGTGGCACATGCGCGCATTATTTTAAAAAGACAATTATCATAATTTTGTATGATGTGGAAAAAATTTATTTTGAAGTTTTAAAGTGTTATTATTTCAAGGTAAACAATAATCTAACTAAAATATCAAAAATACACGTCTTTGTGAAAGTGCACACTAGAACATAGAATACTCTTAAATATTTGACGATCTGAATGAATTCGATTTAGGCTTAGTCCTAACTTTATGTTATTTTACTCGTATATATTTATTTCGTTTCAATTGCCTTTTGCTTGATATCACCAAAGTAGTTATTCTTGTCAAAAATTTTTTTTTTTATCATAGTATGTACGTAATTATGTATTATTTAGTTTTGAGCTTACGTCTATTTAATTATTGGTTTTACTGCTTCGTTAGCATTTTAGTGTGGGCTTTATAACAGATTGTTAGTTTTTTTTTGCTCAGCTAATAAGGGTGATACTTAGTGTGGGTGAATGTGTCTCTTCCAAGTCATTTTCGCTGATTCTCGCAGCATCATTTTACAAATGTTAGTTTTAGTTACTCAATTTTAATCACAATTACTTACATTTAGTTGTGTGCGTATTGTAGATAGATAATAAATAAAAAAAAATAATGAAAAACAAGAGCAGTCGTCGCAAAAAACATAAGGGTAAAGTATATTTAAACCTTGTTTATTACAAAAAACATAATTAAACGTAGGTGCCAACAAATATGTGAAATGAGCATGTCATAATGGTTCGTACTACAGTATAAATAAATTATCTTTCTATAGTTTCGTAGATACATTGAATTCCTTAAGTACTGCCAAAAACATAATATATTGGTAAATATAAAAACATTGCAGTGGGGTTTACATCATTTTTTTTCTGCTCTTTAGAATGTGATCCATTAAACTGGTGTGAAATAAACATATGAGTGCGCACCCTACAGAATACAAATTAACTATATGGATACAAATTTGATGCTTATATACATGCTACATATACAATATTAAATCGCAATTCGTAAATGTATAGATTGGTTTTTTTAGTGTACATAAGATTAGAATTTGAGACACATTCCCAGTGATCTTCTTAGCTCTATTCATATTCATCAGTGCATGCAGTGTTTATCAATTATCAATTCAAATTATTGTTTCTATTGTGTTGTCGAATATTTTCCATCTATTATCTTTTTAAAGCAAATTCATCGTTTTTGTTTTTTCGATTTTGTTTTATGTTTTTTTTTTAAATTCATAATCACTTTATAGCTTATGCACATTGACAGTTTCTTACATTAAATGTGTTTTAATTTGAGTTTTTTTTTTTGTGAATGTAAATCAATTCAAACTTATTCGAAAACGAACGCAAATTGGATGGTGAGACATTTAGGAACAAAATCAATTTGCTGACAGCGTTCAAGTGGCAGTTAACAAACAAGTGTGGTAAATGTGTATGTTTCCAAAACTGTTTAACAAATGCGAAATCTTATTGATGTCTATTACTTAATGACTTTCTATGTCTCTGTGTTGGTGTGTGTATGTGAGTGTGGTTAGCGTAAATAACATAACTACTACAATTATACAAAATTAAAAAAACCTATAGTTTGAAAAATACACATAATACACAATGCAAAATTCTCTGCGTGGCTTTTCAGTGGATATTCCGTTCTTTTTTTTAGTGATGATGTGACGTGCCGAATGCGTTCATCAGTTGACCCTCGTACAATGCAATTAAGAGCATTATAAACATACCGCTGAGCAGTCCAAGAATCTGCAGCATAAACTGCCAGAGCGATTTGTGAGAAGCAGAAATCTCCGGCATCTGCAATAAGAAAACATAATAATTGCAATCTGCATCAATTTAAGTCAGCAACAATCGAAACTTACCATATCGACCAACGCAATATAGATGAAGAGGCCCGCCGCTATGGCAAACATCCATTGGGCCACCTCCTGTGACTGGCCAAACACAATGCCAAATATCATGCCAATGAAGCTGAGGACGCCCGTCAATAGATTATAGTACACAGCCGATTTCACTGACATGCCGGCCTTCATCAGAATGGCAAAGTCGCCCAACTCGTGCGGCAACTCGTGACAGAAGACGGCCAGCGAGGTGGAGAAACCACCGGCAATATTTTCGGCGAATGCAGCACCAATGGCCATGCCGTCGGTGAAGTTATGCAAACCATCACCCATGATGATCATCCAGGCAACGGCGCTCAGCGTCTCTGGCGGCGAGTGGACGTGTCCATGCCGATGGCTGTGCCCGTGATGCGAGGATTCGTGCTCCCGCAAAATGACAGTCACATGATCGTTCTTGTCCTTGCCCCCATTTGTCGTTGCCAATTTGCTCTCCAGGTCAGTGGTCGCCGTATTATTGCTGTCCTGTTGCTGTTGATGATTGTTGTGGCTGTGCCCTTGATTGTGATTATTGTGATGATGATGGTGGTTATTCATTTCGGCATAGTTGTTAAGTGAGGTTGAGAGTAGCGATTGTGCGGCCGCCTCACTGGATGCTTCAACTTCCGTCCTGTCACAGAGCCGATTGCTGCACTCACCACCGGTGGATGCATCGCCGCCAGCTCCAGCAATTGCTGGCACTACAGCGACTGCATCCTCATCGGGCAAATGCATCCACACGTCTTGCTTGTTGTTCATTGCGATCTCGTCATAGCAGTAGGGATAAGAACTGTACTTTTGCTTGCACATCCTGTCGCCAGCCACCGAATTATTCACAGATGAGTCCGGATCCCGCATTACTTTGGCGCGAGACGGTCTCTTGGTTTCCTTCTTTTCGACGCTCTTGCGCCATTCCGATATCATGGTCAACGAATGCTCCGTCACATAGAAGAAGATAATGCCGCCCAGGCAACCCAATCCCTTCATAATCATGCCCTGCTCATCCTGGCCAGCCAGTGACTAAAAGCAATCAGTAAAATATGAATAAAGTAAAAATAGAAATCCATATACTCAGCTACTTACATGCGGCAGTAAATGTAAAAGTGCATCTCCGGTCATGGTGCCCACGGCCAGCGACACCAGATATTGAATAATGTGCTTGTAATAGCGAGAGTCCATGAATGGTATAATGGCCACGCCCATTAGGCCCAAAATGCCGCAGGCAAACACCGAAACGAACGAATAAATCCACACTGCACAAACAGATAAATGTACATGTCAGTTAAGATTTATCTCCAAAATTATCTGTTACCTACCATGTAGATTATTATTTTTCTGTTCCGTTTCGTTTTTGTCGATTTCAGCAAGGACAGAGGGTTGAATGCAGCCACCGCTGCTAGTTGCCAGTCCGTGCAACAGCACTGGGCACAGATGCAGTAAATCCCGTTCACTCAGCTCATAGTCTGTATGATGATGATCTGGCGGCGCTGGTGTGCTGTTTAGGGATGCGCAGGCTATGCTTGTGCCATTAATTCTATTGCCAGAGAGCGAGCAGTTGCTCAACAAAAGTTGCTGTTCCATGCCATGTTCCCCATGATGGCTGAGATCATGCGGCTGCACATGATGCACCAGTCTCTCAACTGAAACACACTGGAAAATAATAAAATAATAATTAAATAATTTGTTTCTCGAATAGGAATTAATTTAATTGTACTTACGCTATCATTGCTGCTGACAAGCTGTGGAACGGAACGTAAGCAAAATATTACAATTAATGACGCATTTGAGAATTAATGTAGATGCACTTACGCTATCATTGCTGCTGACGAGCTGCTGCAGTCCAATTTGTTGGATCAGACTCTGAAAACTGGTCGCATCTAGCGTCGACTGTTGCATCAATTGCTGCAGAAAGTATTGAGTGATCTGCGGGACATGCTGTTGCTGTGTGGATCCGTGCGCGTGATTGTGCTCGTGCCCGTGCTCAGGCACGTGCCTTGCACGACGCTTCTGACTCCTGTAGGGCGGACTTGTGCTATAATCTTGCGTATAATCGTCATGCGTCTGCTGCCTCTGATCGGTGGTCGTTGTTTTTTCAGTGGAGGGACTCAGATTTCCATATATTAATCGCGCATTTAACGCTATTTCATCACGTTGTGTGGCCAGTTCGTCCTCTAGATGATCCTGACAGTGGAGCCGCTGGGCGCACAGCAGGCACACCACACACACGGCCATTATGTGCCGTGCCATCTTGTTGGGCACACCTCACTTAATGCTTGTTTTATCTGATCCGCTACTGCGGCTGCTGGTGCTGCTGCTGCTTTTGTTGATTTGTGTCTCGTTTAGTGTAATGGGTTTTCGCCCGTTCTGCTCATTATATATTCATCAATTTGGGCGCTAAGTTCGTATCTGCAATAGAATGAGCAAAATAAAATTAGCAAACGTTTAGGTTGGCTCAGTGAAGCGTGTTGGATGACTCTGAATAACTACACACTCATTACGCAAATATATATATATATAATGTTGATCGCAATTACAAAAACCATTGCTTAACTTAACAATAATAGCAGTAACAACAACGGAAGTTCAAGTTCGTTTGGCGGCCACTTGGTTGCCACCAAATATGGCCAATAGTATGTTATGCCACACACGCACAGTCGATAGTCAGTTTTTGAGCTGCAGCCATAAATGGAGTAGAGCATTTTAGCTGCATTTCTTGTTAGCGATCTGAAAGAGACATTTTGGCCAATCAATCAATTCGAAGTAGGTGTGAAACGGTTCAAAACCTGTTTCATAATCGCATCTTGTATGCGGTTTCAGATTTGCGTAGGCGCCGACAATAAATTTATAAGCCGCTTTGTGTGTTAGACAAATGTGGTTTGTTCTATCAGAAACTAAGTTCAGTATTTTGAAACATAATTTGGGAAAAAAAGTTCAATAAAATTAAAACACTTCTTAAAAATATTTTCAAAATTTTTAAAAATATTTTTTCACTTTACTAAATGCTTGAGGAACTTTGTTTGAAGCCGAGCGTTTGCGAATCACAATTGCAATTGGCAAAGATTACATAAAGAGTACGTGTAGCAGTATATAAAATTGATATTTGGAATATATAATAGTACACAGACACACGACGTCACCAGTTGCCGCTGCAACTGCCGTGGTGGAGTATATGGAAACAAACCGCAAATGGCGCATGGCAAAAGTGAAAGACACACACAGACCGAAAAGCAGCAATACTAAAAAGTTACTTAAAACGATAATACAATGACTGCAAATTGCTTTGTTATTGTTGCTTTTGCAGTTGTCTCTATTTTTCTTGTTGCTGCTGCCGTTGTTGTGATTTGAACAATTTTGCAATTGCGCACTGAGCGAGCTACCCGGCAATTAGTTGCCAATTCCTGCAGCGGGCAAGCAAGCCAATTATTGATAAAACTTTAGCCCGCCCCGCCAAAAAAATATATGGGCTTCAATTGTCAGCGTAGGGTTCCGCGTGGGTGGTTGGCAAAGTGGGTGCCTACGCAATAACCGCCCAAAACTTATCATCGACCTAATAATAGCGAGACGTCATCGTTGTGAATAATATTCCTTGCTCGTGGCTGCTAAAGTTGGGCGCGTGAAGGTCACACAACAGAAGGAGCAGGAAGGAAGTGGGCGTGCCACCTGGTAATGGCATTGCATTTTGGCATGCCATTGGCAAGGACAAAAACACACGATGAAGGTGAAAGGTTGATTCAAGCGAGCACTTGTTGCCATATTGATCAAAACGGACCTATGCAGAAAACTGTCGCCTCCTCCAATTCGATTCAATTAAACACAATTTGATTATATGAAAATAAAAAAAAGAATCAATCAAAATGTAAATTCTTTTAAACTCGAAGCCCTGAACACAGCAGAGCTCTCTTTTTGGTTTATTAAAAATTTGATTTTGCTTTTTTTTGATTAATTTTTTTTTGGATTTTACAATTTGTCAATTTGTTATTTCCAATCAAGTCCAAATACTCAGTCAATTGGTCAAGTGCAGACCGCCAATCGTTTTTTTTTAGCTTTTTGTTTTATTGTAATCAAACCTCATTTAAATTCAGTTTGCATGATTTTCATGAAATCACACACTGAATACAATACACTGAGCGAAATTACAGTAGGCATTTTAAATTACTTGAATGTTAAACTGAGCTTATCACTATTATATAGTAACACAATTCTGTATCAACAATTTTTTTGTTGGGGGGTTGGGCTTTATCCGCATGCGCAGTCCCTTATCTCCCTAATGAGCTTTGCATTTGGAATAATTACACCGCACACACATTCAACACCCACCCACTTTTGAAGAGATCTGGACGCGCTTTCCACCGTAACTGAACTGAGCAGCGCTTGTCGCTTTCGGCTGGTTTTATAGTAAACTTTATTGTGTTTTAGTATTTTGATGTAGTAGCTAAGTCTCATCTCCATGTCAATCTTGTTACAATATGACAATAAAGTCGCGCCCAGTTCCGACTGGTAAGCTTGGAGCACTTGTTTCGAAATGGGAACGAGACGTGTTTTGCTGTGAAATCACCTTGCTCGGTTATACAATCCTAGAAGTACTAAATATTACCATCAAATTTGTCAAAACTGATTACATTTTCAAAGCAACCACTTTTTGATTCATATTCAGTATTTTGAGTCTAAGTTGGTTCTACTTTAAAAGATAGCAAGATTATGTAATGTAAAACCGTTAAATCTCTAGCGATTTTCATATGTAATACATTTTTAATATTATGGTCTACAATTTAAAAAAGTTCTTATGTTCAAAATGACAACCTGCACGTTCTAATATATCAAAGTTCTCTAAGCCCCACATTTCATGATCGTTTTGCTGTGCTGGCGAAATATTTCAATTTATTTTCTCACAAAGTGACATGAGGCCTTAGGGGGCCAATAAACTTGAATGCTGACTCATGTGATTTTTTATCGTTGAATCTCCACTTTTAGCACTTTATTCAAAACTGAAATTTCATACTCAAAGCTCCAAAGTAAAGATAAAGTAGGTACTCACATATGTATAAAAACCCGAATTTACTATTTACTTAACGTTATCTCCACTCAACAGCAAGAAAGTTCTGGTCGAATGAGGTCGACAAGCGGATACCCTGACGTCACCGGTTAATTATAGATTATAGTTTCATTTCGTGGAGTAAATGTGTAAGTGATGTCATTTCTAATAATAGTCTGTGTTTCTGATACGATGAAACTATAGAGACGATCAATCTTATTTTGTGTATATGTTTGCGATTAAAATCGATTCAGATCAATATTGAAGAAATGGTAATCGTCATCGATAAACTTAAAAAGTTAGATCTAAGTACGGAATACGAGAACATATATTGGAATTTTTAGGGATCGTAATAGATTAATTTTGCATGTTACATACTGCCACACAATTCAATATACACTTTTTATACATTTTCAATGTGACAGGGCATTAAGCAAAAAATGTAGCCTAGCGGAACTGGATCAAAGAGCTAAACCTAAAAAATAAAGCGATACGAAATTCTGGTTTGAAGATTTACAAATATATTTGACCTTCAGCTCACATAGCCGTCAAAGCTTTACCCCTCTCTATTTCTACTACGGGTCCAATGCTGACCGACCTTCTCATGTCCGTTGGCTACGCCGCTCTCATAGTAAACAGTAAGTTCGACGGTCTAAGTTTAATATGCAACTGCCAAACTACGTTTATATTATTCATTCAACTGAGTGTACCCACTTATGTACTTACAAACAGATATTATATCGAAGGGCTCACAATTACGATAAATAATTCATTGTTGATGTGTATCAACAAGTCAGCGGTTTTCTAACAGAGAGTCCGTAAGGAAAGCAGCAACGAATTACTTAACACATTTTTTATATTGGAAATGAATTTAACGTAACGATCAAAACAGTTAAAATGGAAATTATATTAATATTAATATATATTATATTAATATACTTAAGTCAACATATTATCTAAGATAAGACGAAGATTTCTGTTGCTGTTACATATATATTAACAGTTTGAATATGCCTTTTTTTTGGCAACTTGTTATGTGTACAGAGTATCGAAAGTCATGTGGTAATTGCCTTGTAATGTCCGCCTTCCTCATGAATGGCGCAGTTGAAGGCGTGGGAGCTTATGTGCATTTTAAGTGCATAGCATGGAATAATTGATTTCGTTGCACTAACATTAAATTTATATATTACTGTTACTAAGTGTCAAACAACCACCCAATGACAATTGACAAACTTTTTCCAACTATTTCATTGAGCCATACAAAATTTAATTAAGTTAAAAAATATACACATTATGATATAAATACATGCGTCTTATATATGTCATTGCCGATAATCTTATGTGCCCCATTTATTAATAATATGTTTATGCATACTAACACATAAATATGAGCGTATTATATTAAACACCCACACATCAAAAATACTACCAAAATTAGGCAAGTAATCTATATAATAATTCTGTTATCTCTATTAGCCTCAAAAGTGGAAAATTGTATATTATTATTTAGAACTACTACAAAGTACCATTAACAAATTTTAAATATACAAAAAAAAATACTTATATACGTATAGATATATATATAAGAAAATACACACACAAAAAATCTAACGCACATGGACTGCTGCGACGTGCTCTATAAATACATGAATAAATGTGAGGTGTGAAAAAGAGCGGGGGCGATGGATGCTTTTTGGAGTGGCAACTGCTGCTGCTCTACACAGTTGTCATCTGCGGTGTGAATAGAGCAAGAGAGAATCCCACAAAACTAATTTAACCAAAGGAGCAAATCAAATCTTGGTTCAACGCCGCATATCAACAAGCATTCACACGGCACGCACCCGCAACACACACACACACACACAGAACATATACATACATACATATGTTTGCAGAAAAATGCGGTCGCTTAAACTCACCAGTCTACAGACAAATGTCTATATCCTTAGCTATAGCTGATTATCGTCCACTGATATATTATACATGAACATATATAATAAATATATATGTGTATGTTTATATATATATATATATATATATATATCAATTCCAAATAGTAGTGTTAATCGATGAGGTTTTAGAGCACATCGATTGACTGCTTGCGTTGGGGATATGAAGGGGATGTGCACTGTGGCAAGATAACGGCAAGTGTTGATTGCACTTCGTTTGACACAAAAGTAGCAAGGGGCAACCTCCAGCTTGCGGCGTCGTCTTCCACGGCGGCGGCAATGTGTTTGGTGGCAAATGGTAAGATAATGATAAATACGAAAATAGCACCAATTTCACACAGTGCACACGCACAGACTAATTGATGACGATATAATATTATATTCAATTAAATGCCGATTTACAACATTGCACGCAAAGCGCTCCAAAAAAATTTCGCGATTAAAAAAAATATGTGTGCTTCTTCTTATATAATGCCATTCACAAGACATATAAAAAATCAGCGAAAAAGAGAGCGCTCTTCCAGTTTTGCCACTGTTATGTTAACGCACGTGACACTGAACTGAAACAGACTGCTAAAATGTGCGCCAAATTATAAATAATTTATATTAATTTTATTTTTAATACCATAACAATTGATAAATTAAACACAAATTAAAATTAGAATGTTTAAATTTATTGAAGTTACAAAGTATATTTCAAGTTTGGTATATATATATATATATATATATGAATTTTTAGTTTATTTGTGTAGGGCCACACTGTTTTAATGCAAAACAAAGGAAAAACAAATGGTTTTTTTTGTTGTATGTTAATAAATATTCTGTCTCCAAAATGAGCTCCTTGAGTGATAGTATTAATAGTCTACCGGGCGCTGTTGCCCAGTTCGACAACGAGAGTGCATCCACAGCCAACAGCTATCTGCACCCACAGTCAAACGCCGCCGAGGAGAGTGCTCCACAGCATACCGATTATAAAGCGTTGCCAATTCCCGCGTCCCTGGTGAAGGAACAGTGGCGCCTGATATTCTCCTCCGATGCAAATATTCAGGATTTGCAGGCTGCCGTTGCGCACTGTCGCGATCTCGTCCTGCTGAGCGATGAGTGCAGCGAGGAGCGACGCTGGCTTGTGCGTCATTTGGTAGACTTGCGCTACTCTCTGCACGAGCTGGAGCAGGCAGAGGCCGTGTCCAGCGACTATGTGATGCGGATGAATGTCGTCAAGTCGGTGGTCTTCCATCACTTTGTGCCCCATCAGCCGAGTGCACGCAACCGGCTGGCGTTAGCCAAGCGCTATTATTGTGACCATTGCACGGGCATCATCTGGCGACTGGTTCAGGCCGCCTATATCTGCAGCGACTGCAGCTATCTGGTGCATCAGAAGTGCATTGACAGTGTGCAGCGGAAGTGTGCCCATGTGCTCGTCTTGGAACGAAAATATCCCGTCTCCGATATCTGCCCAGAGATTGGTTTGGCCGCCCAGCTTTACAAATGCGCTGATTGTTCTACACTGCTCAATTTTAGTAAGCCTCTGACCAATTTATGTACTACAAGCGACTTATTTTAAATGCTTTGCAGAGAACTCATGGGTTGAGCCACGACTATGTGATTATAGTGGTCTCTACTATTGTCCGTCGTGTCACTGGAATGATCGGTGTATTGTGCCGGCACGCATTGTCCACAACTGGGATTTTACGCCGCAACGTGTGTCGCGCACTGCTCTGCAGGAGATTCGGTTGTTTTTGAAGAAGCCACTCATACGGCTAGAGAAGGAGAATCCCAAGTTGTTTGTCTTCCTCGAAAAACTGTGCACCGTCAAGAAACTGAGACAGAATCTAGTGCATATGCGCCACTATCTCGTTGCCTGCAATGTGGCTGAAAAACAGGAGCTCGTCGATCGACAGCTGGGCAAGCGTGTCCATTTGGTGCAGTCCAATGAGTTTTACGCGCTGTGCGATCTCGTTCAGGTGGAATCAGGCGCGATGACGGAATTTCTGCAGGGCGTCCTCAAGGCGTTCGGTACACACATCCGTGACTGCAGCATGTGCCTGGCCAAGGCGTACATCTGTGAGATTTGCAGCAACAACGAGGTGATCTTTCCCTTCGATGACGGCTGCATTAAATGCGACCAATGCAACTCTATTCACCATCGCGTCTGCTTGACCCGCAAGAACATGATCTGCCCCAAGTGTGTGCGCAACCAGGAGCGTCGGCTGCAGCTGGACCCCCAGCAGGCGTACAAGGAAAGTGCCAACAGTGATAACGAGGACTCCGATGCAGTGCAGCCGGTGTACAACGTAACGTAACCGTAACTTAAAATGTTGTTTTTATCTCGTATCTGTGTAACATTGTTTTTAATAATATATATATATATATTTATATATATACATATGTAAATACATTTTTACAGTAAGTCTACTAAAAATATTTAAAATAATATATATCCATGCTATATATCGGGATCGGTTTATTGTTGTTTTTTGCCAAACTTCTGCCGATTGTGAAATTTTCGCGGATTAATGCCGTAAGCCTTGAGTCGGTCATCGCTGATGCCATTCGAATTAGAATTATTGCCCTTTCCGCGTGGCTTAAAATCGCGCTTTGATCGTGGATTAAAGCCAGCACCACCACCACCTGGCCGACGTAGTTCATCCGCATTATTGCCTGTTTTCTTGAAAGGATTCGTTCCTGCTGTGCGTCCGACTGGTGCTTGCTTCTCAAAACGATTTGCAGCTGGTTTGCTGCCCTCCTTGTTGTTTGCAAACTGCTTTTTAGCAAACGGATTTTTCGAGTTACTTTTTTCGGTTTCTTGTCTCACATTTTGCGTCTCTATTTTCTCAAACTTTTTCTTTTTGGCCGGCGTTGCCATCGCTGGCTTTATCTTCCCTTCCTGCACTGTTGATTTAGCTGACTCTAGCTCCTCGTTTCCATTGGTTGATGAGCCTGGTGCACTTAATGCGGCTGGTGCACCTGATGCGGCTGGTGCACCAGATGCGGCTGGTGTACCTGATGCGGCTGAAGTTGCTGCTGCCGCTTTACGTTTTAGACGTTTTCTCTTGGACTTTGAGAGGCTCTCTGTGTGTTGCGTTGCAGCAACTGGTGCCACGGGCTGCTCAGTGGATGCAGCTTTTGGTGCTTCAACTAGTTGTCCAGTCACCTCTTCATCATCTGATCTACAAGTGCAACATACAAACTCTAAAATTAGTGGCTACTAGATTATATTATTTGGACTTACCCATCATCGTACAAGCTTTTGAATATTTTTCGCTTCAGGTCTTCGTTCTTAGCTTTCATTTTATACAGACGTTGCTCTTTTTTCTCCACATAATCTGGTCGATTCTGGACTGCTTTCTTCAAGCTAGCCCATTGGTTTAGCTCCTTATTTTTAGCCAGCAAGATCTAGAAGTGAAGTAAAATTAGTAGTCGGCTTACAAAATTAAATGGATGTTTGGGAACCTCTTCGATTGTTAAGCCAAAATCATTTGGCGTCGTTTCAACATATTTGAAGCGACACGGTTGATCGCCCACAATATCCTCGTAGTCCAATTGGTAGTATTCGTTGATATATTCATCATAGGTCTGCTTATCGTCCGGATTGAATGCAGGCTTTTCCGCCTGAATCATTTCCATGAATTGATTGCGTCGCCCTTTGCGACCCTTGCGACTGCGAGTATTCTCAATCATTTCTTGCTGCAGCTTCTGCTTGGAGGTGGATGGATCATAGTCGCAATCCATATTGATATCATCATCATCATCACAATGTGCATCCTCAGCGGCGCCATAGCTCTTCTTTGGGTCGTAGTTGTCCCAGTCCTCAATGGCCAATTCTTCAATATCCGATGGGCATTCGGGTTTCTCTTCTCCTTCGTCCACGTTGTAGTACTCATCGTTGAACAGTTCTTGCATGCGTCTGTCATGTGCTTCTGGATCAAAGTCTTCTTCCAGTTCATCGTCTCTGAAGCCCAATTCATCGTTGCCCGTGACGGCTTTTAGCTTTCGAATCTTCTCCTCAATTTCCTTTACTTTCATTTCCCTGATTAGATCCAACTCCTTCATCTTTTGTTGCTTCTCTTGCGCTTTGCGCTCCTTTGTCTCCTTTCGTTTGTCCTTGCGCTTATCGTCAGTGTGACGAATCGATTGCTCAATTGTACGCGGATAGCGCTTGAGAAAATCCGAATCGGGTTCCTCGAAACGAAAGTTGTACTTCTGTTCGAACTCCGCCTGCTTCTCCAACTCCTGTTCGTCATCCGAAAGCGGCGCACTCTCGCCCACGATCTCATCGTAGGTGGGTATTTCGGATGCATTCGTATTCGCATAGCCCTTGTTCAATATGTAGTCGCGCAGAAAACTCTCGCCTTGAGTTAGCTTGCTACTGCTCCAGTATTGCTTGAGTGGAGCCAACAGTTGCTTTGCACTGGAATCAATCTCTGCATCCGCCTTCTTGCCAGCCAGCCATTTGGCAAAGTCCGCGTCTTCAGCCACGGTTTGCGCCTCTGTCTTTGTGCGTTTCTTAAAAATGCCACCGAATTCCTCATCTTCCCCGTCGTCCTCCTGGTTCATTACATTTTGAAACTCGACCTTCAGGCGACGCTCCTCTTCCACTGCTGTGGGCGATTGGGCACGTTCAAATTGCTCGTCTGCCTCCTTTTCATCGTCAGAGCTCTCAAATTTGCCATTATGCTCTAGGATAACTTTTCGTTCGTAGTCCTTCAACGTGACGGGCTTGTTCTTGCTGGCTTTTTTTTTGGGTGTTCTGTTATCCTCACTGTTTTCACTGTCTCCAGATTCATTCTTTGCGAAAAATCTTGTCTCCTTGTCGTAAATTCGGGGATCTTTGCTTTTCAGCGATGACAGTGTTTTAAAAAACTCCTGATCAAATTTCACATCCACTTCCTCCTCACCAGATGAGTCGCTGTCACTGTCCAGCTCCGACTCGGAGATTTCTAGACCACGATCCTTATCTGCAAAAAAAAATCCATTTATTACTGATCTGAGGCTCGAGTTAATAATGTTTCCTACATTTCTGTAGCAGCTCCTTTTTGCGTAGAACATTGTAGGACTTTGCGTAGTCCTGGTTAGTGGATAGTTGGAGATCATCCGCGTCATCGTCAGAGCCATCAAACAATTTATTATTCATTATTAAAAAATGTTATTTCCTTCAGCTTTATTGATAATCAAACTGCACGTGTTGAGTTCGTTCAATAAAACTGGTTCCAGTTTCAGGCAATCGAGTTTGGTGAACTCTTATGGAAACAATATAGTTCCGCACGCAGCCCTGGCTAAGAACTGCAACAAAGGTTGCTGATTATTTGCAAACTTAGCAATAAATAGAACAGTTGACAATATTCCAATAATATGACGGACACGGAGGAGGCTCAAGCAACCACTGCAACATCGACGTCAACGACCACACCCACCGACAAGGACGCAGCGAAAAGTAAGAGTCAAGTTTTAACAATCTGAGCCCATTTCCTGATTTGTTTTTATCACTTGCAGTTTGCGTTTTGCTTAATGCAACTGGCAATGTTCCGATTATTAAAAAACGTACTTGGACCGTTGATCCCAACAAGACTGTCAGCTGGATACAAAAGTTTATACATAAATTCCTTAAGCTGGACGCTACTGAACAAATTGTATGTGTCGCCTGACTAAAATCATTTTGAAACTTACAACTAATTTTCCCAATTATTTGCAGTTTCTATATGTAAACCAGACTTTTGCACCTGCGCCGGATCAAATCATAAAAAACCTGTACGAATGCCATGGAACAAATGGCAAATTGGTTCTCTATTACTGCAAGAATCAGGCGTGGGGTTAAATTGATGGGCATCAGCCTAATTCTAAGTATTTATTTGTTTTAGTTATTTAATTTTGTATGACCTTTTAAATTTCATATTTTATTTGCCCTCTCCCATTCGAGAGGACATTAATTACTTCTATTAAAGGACCATATTTGAAAACAATTTTTTAAATCAATTGAGTTAAGAGATGGCACCTCCCACTTAGTCACCGCGCAGTGCCTCCAGCTCGTCGGCAGCTTCCTTAGATACTCTGTGATACTTGGCTACTGTGGGTCGGTAATAGTAGGCTTGATAATCGTTGCGCTCGGACATCTTACGACGAATACTCTCTTCGAGTAGGCTGCAATCAGAGATAGTGGTAATCTTAGTGTTCCGTCTATATAGTGAAACATTATTCAGCAAGCTTACCGAATTTGCGCCTTCTCATTCTCCTCGAACAGATTGTGGCACGACTTCTCGTACTCCTGCTGCTGTGAGCTTAACATGTAGCGCGCAATAAACCGGGAAATCGGGTGCTAAAAGAGTTAAATAATTTAAGTAAATAAATGAAAAGGGAATTGTGTGAAAAAATGTCACCTTCTCGTATTCCCAGTGCTTGGGCTCGTACCCCTCGGGTATTTCGGATAGCTGCGATGGTCCCACAAATATGTTGGAGTATAGAACCAGTGCAGTGATCGGCAGAATACCGATCATTACGTAAAAGTGTATCAGATCCTTGAATTTGTCCCATTGGAAACGGGATGGCTTGATGGTCATGTGATGGTGGCCATGATCACCGCTCATTTGACGCAGCTGCTGCAGTGCTGAAATTTGATGTCAGCTTGATGAGCATACTAATTGTGGTTGCGTAATGTGCGCTGTGTTTACGTCCATTTTTCAAAATGACCGCTTATTCTTACCATTCCGTGTGGCAGGCGTTAGCAGCACAGCATTATTCTTGGCGAATTGTGCCGCTGGCAATAGCAAACGGCTCCAACCAACCATATTATTTTAGATAATTTCACCCCAAAATAATGTGAGCACTTCGGTCAGTCAAATAAGGGCTGCAGAAACTGTTATGATTTGCTACATCTAAATTTTCGATATGCGTTATCGATAGCGCCGATAGTTAACAATATCAATAGTAACAATAAAAAGAGTAATTATATTCATTTTGAATTTTATTATTAGCAATTTCCCTCATTAAGCAATGGCACAAGTTAGATAAGGTTTTGAATACATATCTTAAGAAATCAACAATAATAATGACTGAAACTGCAGCCCTGTCGTGGTAGTAAGAGCCAACTCTGTTTTAGCGCAGAGCTAAACATACAAAGTTTTTCTTCTGAGCACAACAATTATTTTATTCCTTCTTGTGCTACGCAAAAGACTACAAAAAGATTAAGGTAAATATACAAAAAGCATACATCGACTATAAGAGGTGTAACCCGGTCAGGTATAAAAAAAACAACCATTTTTAATAACTTGAACGCATATGCATACGCTGGCCAATTGCATTGCTACTGATAAAAGCTTATTAACAAAAAAAGTAAATAATACTGAGTGTGTGATTGTGATTGTGGTTAGAGCAAGTGCGCAGTTCTTTGATGATTACGATTTTTTTCGCGGTTGACATCTCGTTGGTTTTTAACAAGCCTGCAACTTCTTATTGTGTATTTATGAATGTATGTATGTCTTCGTAGGTAACATACATAGTGTAATCTAACATACACACAGTGACGTACAAAATTGTATGGCTTGAACTTTCATTAAATATTTGATGACATTTGTAAATTGGCATATATACTTTAAAAATTAATCAGCGTATAAATTTTTTTTTCTTTGCCCAGCAATTTGGTTGTCACTCAAGAAACTACTACATATGTGTATGTGTTTGTAGAGTTGTACATACGTGTGCGTGTGTGTATTTATGTACATGCAAATACTGTAGTTCGTCTTAGCGGGGATGGTGGTGGGCGTAGGCGTTGCCGCCGCCATTCTCCCTACACTCGTCTCCACTTTGGCTTTGCGTGCAAGTGCTGCTTGCTGTTTAGCTTTGGCCTCGGTTTGGCACGGCTTGAATTGACTTGAACTTTACCAATTGCCGTGTGTTTTCTCTGCCTGTCAGCAAGCAAGAAATAACGTATCGTCATTCATCGCAAATCAATCGCTGTATTTGTTATTGCTTGATGTTTTTGTTGTTGTTGGTCATATAGCTCAATAAGAATCAGCGCTCAACATAATGAACAACATCATATCTTCATTAGCAGCAGCAGCTCTTATTAAGCGACAACCAGCTTGTTGGTTGTAGTCAAAGTTTTGCTTAAGCTGTGACGTCATCGAATAACTATTTTTAGTTCTTGTTGCACACAATCTTGTCTAATGTATTGGTAATTTATTATTTTTCAGCTGTCGTCGCTTTTTTTGTAATCAGCGAAGTTTGCAACAATTCGACACATCAGCACATCTCTTAGGGGCAATGGATGCCAATTCACGTTTACCAGGTAAGAGCCGTCGATTTCTGCTAGACTAAATAGGTCGCAGTTTTAGTGCATACATAAAGATACATTATGTTAACAGTTTATTTTTGCTAACCAAAGCCTCGAATGCGTTCGCTTAAGATATAATCGTTGAAGCTGTTACTTGTAATAAAACAGCAATTATTGCCTTGCTTTTGACTAACTTTTAACTCCCCCAACTTTGTTTGTGCTACTACTAATACAAATCGAAAATCATGCCATTTAAGGCGGTTTCTCACTGTATATATATATAGAGATTACCTACATAGAACATAAATACACATAAAAGTAGAGATGCATAATCGTAAATTATACTTGAATGTTTTGTATTTTTGCGGTAGCTGCTAATGTTTGTTGTTTAACTTTGCGTGTGTGTGTGTGTGTCTGTTGGCTTAGATAATCCCCTCTCTATCTCCTTCTCTTGCTCTTTATCTCTACTTTTTTGAAAATCTCTGTAAATAATTAAATTCGATACAAAACAACGAACCGTTTAAGCCCGATAACTCATCAAATTCTTTCTGATTCATGTTTATTCACTTACTCAATACACAAATCCGAACTAACTTGTTGCCTAAGGCCGTCAAAATACTTAAGTGAAAAGCATTACTTGTAAGATTACATTTTTGAAATTCTCACCACTCCGTTGGAAAAGCTAAGAGATTAATAAATTATTTTCTCCGACACATGCCACATGCTAAACCCAATAATCATCGCACAATTAAGGTCCCGCCATCAGCTCAATTGTGGGTAACTCGGAAGAGCCGCTTTCAAGCCTATCCGATCCACATGACTACGAGCCAAAGCTAGAGTTTGATGATACAGAGCTATTGACCCCAGCACCACTCGAGAGTAAGATTGATGACAAAATGTGCGCGAGAAGCAATGCGATAATATTGGACAACAATGCCTAACAAAGCCAAAAAGATAAAGCTTAAAAATTTCGAGAAATTCAGCTCTCGAATTTTTATTAATAACTAAAATTAAACAACTGTTCTTATCGCTTCTGGCGTAGCATCGCATATCGCGCACATTCTAAGTATTATTTGCATTGCTGGAAATTAACATAATTAATCACTTGATTCATTGACAGAGGATGTTATGATCGGCGATTTTGTGCTAGCCGATGGTAAGTAAAGAAGAGTGCAAAGTGGCTTCTATAGTCGGTGACTAAAACGTTCAAATACCTTACAGATCCCGAGCTTGAGAACGAAGAAACTGTGAATCCCTTGGAGGACGATTTCGAGGATCAGTTGCGCGAGCAGTCCGAGATCTTTCAAGCGCCAAAAAACAAATGCGACTTTCTAGGCACGGATAAGCAAGGACGTCATATTTTTGGCATTTATGCCTCCCGCTTTCCCGAGAAGTCGCAGCTCGAGGGATTTGTGCGGTACTTTTTGATAAAGTTGTTGCCATTGGATTCCCTTAAAATCTGTCACATTTTGCAGCCAAGTCATCAAAGAGATTGAACCCTTTGTGGAGAACGACTATATACTCGTTTACTTTCACCAGGGCCTGAAGGAGGATAATAAGCCGTCGACGCAATTCCTGTGGAACTCGTACAAAGAGCTGGATCGCAATTTTCGAAAGAATTTGAAGACACTGTATGTGGTGCATCCGACGTGGTTCATACGCGTCATCTGGAAGTTTTTTAGCCTTAGTCCGTTTATCAGCGACAAGTTTCGCAAAAAGCTAGTGTACATCTTCAGCCTCGATGAGCTACGTCAGGCGTTGGGCCTGAACAAGCTCAAGCTGCCCGATACCATTTGTGACTTTGACGACAAACTGAACCCAAGTCGCAGCCGTGTATCGCAACCAGCAAACCCCAATGGGCGGCCGACGATGCAGTTTGGCGTGACCTTAAAATTCATTGTTATGCACAGTCCATGTCTCAACTCAATACCGCCCATTGTGCGCAAGTGTGTGGACTCGCTCTCGATCACGGGCGTCATCGATACTGAGGGTATATTTCGGCGATCGGGCAATCATGGCGAGATTATGGCTATCAAGGATCGTGTCAATCGCGGCGAGGATGTTGATCTCAGCACTGTCAATGTGCATGTCATTGCCGGTTTGCTAAAAAGTTTTCTGCGAGATCTTGCCGAGCCGCTGTTGACCTTTGAGTTGTACGATGATGTGACTAAGTTCCTAGACTGGCCCAAGGAGGAGCGTTCCAGGAACGTTACCCAGCTGATACGTGAAAAACTGCCCGAAGAGAACTACGAGCTGTTCAAGTACATTGTTGACTTTCTTGTGCGTGTCGTCGACTGTGCGGATCTCAACAAAATGACCTCCTCCAACCTAGCGATTGTGTTCGGTCCGAACTTCTTATGGTCCGGTCGCACAAACACTTCATTGGAGGAGATTGCACCTATTAATGCATTTGTTGACTTTGTGCTGCAAAATCACAAAGCGATTTATCTGATCGATGTTAATCAGCGTACTGTAAGCGTGGATTAGCGCCACCCGCTCTACACCACCATACCACCCCCGCACACACAATGAAGTCCGTAATTTGTAAATTGTTTCATTAAGTGTTAGCATTAAGAGCCCATTTTTGGGGAGCACAGTGAAAAGCGCAAGCGTTATTTCGTGTATAAAGTGTGTTGTAATTTTAAGTTGAACAGTTTATTTTAACCTTGTAAAATGTGCTTGTAAAGGTTCTCTCTGCACTTTCTAATTAAAGTACTTGTTGCCACCTCTCTCAACAGTATATTCCCCTATCCATCTCCTCTCCTTTCCATTCCTTTTTAATAATAATTTAAAACATTCAAACCACGAATAGTTAATTTACCAAAGAAATTTGTACGGTGTTTTATAAAACAGGAAACGAATATACGAATTACTCAAAAAAATAAATTATTTAAAAACAATGCGCACATTCCAAACTAAAAAATAAGCTGCTGAATTTTGCAAAAATGCAAGCAACTGGCAGAGCAATCTGCTGGAAGTGTAGAAAATTCACAAAACGTAATAAGTGTAGATTATTGATTTTCCTTATTAGTAATATACATTTTATATAACAAATCGGTATTGTTAACAAATAAAGTAAATGTTAATATCTTAATACATCCCTGTCCCGCGTTTGTTTACTCTCAAGTTTGTTTGCCCTTTGAAATCTATTTCCCGTAAACAGCAAATTAAAAATTGTTAATTAATTTAAAATGATGTCCACATCGAATTTTTGAGACCTTTTGCGGCGTCTCTGCGCATCTTTTGTTTTTATTAATACCAAAACAAAAAAAGAGTCCAAATTGGAATTTGAAATAAGTTGTTTACGAACGTTGACAGCGTACTTGGTTTATGTGCTTAAATATTGATGTTCTTCAGCTTGCGATTCAGATCATTGAACTTCATTATCTTACGTACAAAGAAATCGCCATATCGATGTGAGACCTTGGTGTCGGCAATATGAATCATGTCATCGTCAATATAGAAATCAAGCTGCAAAGGATTGTTAACCAATTGAATTATATTTATATTACAATTTAAATTCGGCAGCACCACTCACCTCAGAGCCGGACTTGAAGGTGCCCTCGAGGCCACTGGGACCTTTGCTCCAGACTAAATTGCGCATCTTGTGCTTAAAGCAGAGCAAACGTATCAGCAGCTTGGACACATCATCTTCACTGGCGTTGGGATCAATAAAGGAGGCCAGTTTGGTCAGCGGCAATGTTGTGTAGAGCTTCAGATATGAGCGGGTGGTAGGCAAATCCTTCTGCTGGCGCACCTCATCCATGAACACAAGCAGCTGGTGCTCCATCGGATCCTTGACGTAGTCTTCCAAGGGCGCATCTGCGACAGGCGGACAAGGGCTAACAAATCGTGGGCATGCAAAGACAAAGAATGACTTGAAGACCTCCAGATCGCCGCACTGCATTTTGAACATGGCATCGTGGTAGTTCTTCTCGCGCAACACTTGCTGAATGGATTCATCAATGCACTGCGGATGCAGCACCAGGCAAATGGCCAGCAAATGATACATCTGTTCGGCCTGTTTGTTGATCTGATCGTTCTGATAGGAGCGCGTACTGTACAGCTGCTTGGTGCGCTGAATATACAGGAGGATATCGGAAAAGGTGCGAATGGCATCCGCATAGCGACGCATCATCATGTAAGCAAATCCCACATAGTACGACGTCGATATCTGACAAGCGGGGATGTGCGAATAAGCCGATTTCTTGTGAATCTCGATGGGTTCCAGAACCTTAATGGCCTGGTAGTAGTCACCAAGTAGTGAGTGGACACGGAGAAGACCGACAAGCGAGAAGTAGCCTAGCATCTTGTAAAAGGCTAGTTTGCCAAAATCGCCAGCTACTGTCTGCGGATCAATGCCCTGCGAGATGGCTTCCAGCTGCTTCTTGATATTCGAGATGTCGACCAGCGAATGAAGCACGTTGAGAATGCATAGAATACTCCACACATTGCTGTGATTCACGCACAGCTGCTGAATCTCATCCTGCGACTTGTCCGTCAAGCGTGCACTGTGAAAGAATTTAATATAAATTATATTGAAAATTCCAAACTTCAAGCCAATTACTACTCACCGATATTGTGCAAAGTTCTGGAACTGATAGACAAACTCATCCACCAACTCCCATAGCCAAATGTCGGGCAATTCGAGGAGCACCGGATTCTGGGCCGAAATGATTAAATTGAAGAAATCGCAGTAGTTGAAGAACGAGTTAATGCGCTGCTCCAGCTTGGGTCCACCCGGGATGCGGGCATGGATGTGGCGATAGTACAGCTCCTTGTATAAAATCAGGAACACTTTATCGTTGTCCACAATGGCGCCCACCTCCTGCTCCTCGGGCCAGGCACTCTTATCGAAGTGGTGATCGCTGATCTGTGGGAATGTGTTCTCATACATATTCTGTATATCGTAGAGATTCCCCTCCTTGATTGCCTGGCAGAAGTTAATGAGAAAGTACTTGACATTCTCCGGCATGCGGTTGGCGTAGTAATTACGCTCATACTCCAAATCAAGCGCTGGATCGCCGGTGTGCGCATAATCATCGTAAAAGTCCTGCTGCTGGTCGACAAGTAATAAAATAAAAGTTATTAGTTTTTATTGTATTGTTGACGGTGGCGGGGCCACAAAAGTTGGGTTATGTTTTGTTTGCCCCTGTTAAATGGCAATTTGTCGAAGTGCAGTGTAGGGTGTTGGCTGCGGTTTGCAAATGCTTACCGAGTTATTAAAGTCTTCAGCGCCGTACATTTTGAATGTTTTACTATCTATTACTTGACACAAAAACCGTATTACTCTTTAACGTCTGACAAACACGCCAACAAATTTTTCTGGCGTAGCAGAAAGGGATCGAAACGTAAGTGCGAATCACCAAACGTAACGCAAAACGGAGATACTTGACGCAAAATGCTTAAGACAGTGCTGGAAAGTAGCTGAAAATCGTAGTCTAAAAGAATCGATAAGAGTATCGAAAAGTCCAAAAGCATACTCGTGCATCGATAATATTAAATAATTGTAAGCGTAGCGAGACGTGTGTGTGTCATCTACTCGCAGCGTTAATTATTTTCTAATCAAACGTCGGTGCTCCGTTAACGTTGGGCTGGGCGCACTAAACGTATTTAAGTTTAAGCTCGCGTTTCAAAAACAAAGCATCAGTGATATCAAACAAGAAAAGGCGTTCCATTGTGTTTATTGGCTAAAAGTGTTCACGTTGACGACGCCAGTACCGCGGGGTTGACAAAACAACAACTTGTCCCGCTGGTCTGTATCTGCTGGAACTGACTGCACCAAAAAGTGTATTTGACTGTGCATCGCATCTGTGGATGCATCACAATTAATTCTAAGCATAAATGTGTCATTAAGTCATTTGGACTGATTTGTTAGTACAAAAAGCCAAAATGAGGCAGCAAAGTTCGTCACAGGCGACGGCAACAATTTCCATTTGCTGCTGTCTTCTGCTGCTGTGCAGCAACAGCGTGGGAATCGCACAAGCAGGTAATATATGTTAATTAAAAGTATTGCTTTGTATCGGAAAAAATGACATTTTTGTGTGGAAAATAGGAAAACGAAAAAAAAATGGAATTCTTTTAAGCCAAGTTTTGGGCGTGTTCCCCAAGCACAGAAGACTCGTCATTTTTCATTTTGCTTTTGATTTGTGCTTCGCTTTTAACACGCTCTTTAAAATGATCGCGCGCTCTCACACTCTCTGCGTTCTCTGGCTCTCAAGAGATCCAAAACGCTGCTTACGAACAGCGCTGGCAAAACAAAAACCAATAAACAACGCCTTTTTTTCAATTCGATGCGTATTGGAAGCGTTTTTAAATTCGGATTTGTTGCATTTTCTTGTCGGCATTTTAACATTGCGGCCATTGTTGCCTATGCTGCACTGCGCATGCCACAATAAACAGAAAATAATAAAATTTTATGATTAATTATATTACATTATATATTTTATATAATAGATACGCTGGCCAAAAATAAACATTTTAAGTTCATATGCAAACATTTTATGACTAAAAATAAATAATTCCTCACACAAGCAACAACCATGCCCCCGAGAGAGGCAGACAGACGGACAAACACTTTTCCTAATTTATTGCGATGATTATAATTATTTCTTGCCCCTCCGGCCAAGGCGAAAATCATTCACACTTTAAAAAAAAAATTTTCAGCAGACGGAAATTGCTTTTCGATATCGGTCACGTCATATTTATATCATTGAGAACATTAGCCAGATTACTTTTCTATTTTTTATTATACATGTTGTGATTACGTTGAAAATACGCACACAAACGATTAATTGGAATCATAATAAATATTCTTGAACTACTTTTGAATCGCATCTAATGTGTCAATCATATAAAAAGTAAGCCATTGCGTGTCTTCGGCTTAGTCTAGCGATAAAACCAAAACTAGTTCAGATTTGTTGCGTTTAGCTCTATTGATTCTTTCTAAAAATGTGCGTGTTTTCAATTGTTTATGAAGGGTTCCCCCCTCATACGGTGCCTGTCACTTAGGGATCCCCCACCTCCTCCTCCTAAACCCCTATTCTAGTGGGTTGGGCATTCTTATAAGCAAACATATATAAGTATATATTAGTGTGTACTCTTGTGTGCATATATATCAAGATTGACTTTAGCTAATCTTCTGCAAGGTTCTGTTTTTGCCCCCTTCTCCAATCCAAGGGCACATGAACTCTGCTAGCCTCGTGGCTGGCGGCTAAAGGCTAAGGGTTGGTTTTAGTGTTTAAACACAGGAGCTGCACCCACAAAAGGCGACGCCAACTTGGTGGTTGTCGTCTGAGACATACATCGACACACATAGAGACAGAAAGTCGGAAGTCGACGCTATGATATTCTGGCCCTGTTATCACGCCTGCTGAACTGTCAAAGTGGGCACTTTTAAATATTGCAGCAGGCACAAAGAGACACCCTCCACAATGTCATGGCAACCAAATATTTACACCAAATATATAGAGATAAGACGGTGCAACAGCAAATTGCACTGAAATAAAGCAATAAATAAATACAGTGTTTATTTACTCTTTCTGTTCAGCAATGTGGTGGCCTTATTTATGGCTCATGAAAATGAGCACTAAAAAGCCACCAAGGATCCAAATAATTGCTTTAATTATATACAAACTCAAGCAAATTGGCGACAGTCCAAGCGTATTACTTTTCATTCTGTTTCTGTCATTGTTCAATTTTTATTTACGCCAGTGACATTTTTCATATATACACTTATAACATATATAGCTGTGCGGCGAACAACTGGGTCATACATGTACTTCCTATGCTCTTACCAAAAAAAAAGAAATCTATAATTATTGTTGTTTCTTTGGCATTTACAGATTCCTTCAGTGATTATTTTTCCGACTATGAATGTAATCAACCTTTATTGGAACAATCGGTTTTAACGGCCACATCATCGTTGACTGAACGTGGCCCGGATAAGGCGCGTCTAAATGGTAAGTCAAAGCTGTAAATGTAATTACATTTGCTTTCAGTTGTCTTTAGTCATTGTTTATTAGTGCGTTTGTTATTTGTTTGTTTTGAGTTGATTAGTTTTACGCTTTTCAGTAATTTTTGTCTTAAGTTGATATTTAGCCGCCAAACATATTAAATAAAAAGCCCCTCCACAATTGGCGCTCGTTGACAACTCTACTCGCTGCACAGCGATGCTAACTCGTTCGATGCGTCTGTCGCCGCTTTTACTGAATTCCACCAATTAAGAAGAAGCAGCGTTTCCAAATTGGTTGATTAAGTAAAAAAAAAAATAAGAGTAAGGCAGAAATTTGTCGAAATGTTTTGTAATTTTGTAAAATAAAATACAATTACAAACATATTTGCAACGTCAATCCAATGAACAAACATATCTGCACACGATGGGCGTTCGATTTGAACACATGGACGCCGACGTTGCCGCAGCTGACGCATGCTGTTGCCGTCATCCAGCCGGAGGAGCGAACACGTCTGATGAAGTTTCACTTTATTGATGACTTTCTGTCCTCGCTAATTGGCCGCTTATTAATGCGCAAATTTGTAAGCACGTGCAGCGGAGAGCCCTACGATCAAGTGCAATTCACACGCGACACACGGGGCAAGCCTCACTGGGTGCAGCAGGCACAAAAGAAGAACCCCGCCCTCAGTTTCAATGTGTCGCATCAGGGCAAAATTGTGATCCTTGCTGGCATCAGGGGCAATAAAGATGATGCCGAATTTGGCATTGGTGCGGATGTCATGAAAATCGAGCACAATGGCGGAAAATCCCTCGCGGACTTCTTTCGCCTCATGCAGAGCAAATTCTCACCACAGGAGTGGAGCTACATTGGCAGGCCGCAGCACAATGAGCGTGCACAGCTCAAGGCCTTTATGCGGCACTGGTGCTTGAAGGAAGCCTATGTCAAGGAGCTGGGCGTCGGCATAACGATAGATCTGCAAAAGATCAGCTTCTCGATGGACACCACACATCCGCTGGAAGAGGCTGCCTCACCGCTCTGCGGCACAACGCTACGCTGCAATGGCACGCCGATGACGCAGTGGCACTTTGAAGAGCATTTACTATCACCCAAGTACTGTGCCGCGATTGCATTTCGCAATTGTCTGCCACAGGAGAATGCGAGATTTGAATTTCTTCCATTCGAGAATCTAATTGAGCGCAGCGCCGGCGCCGATCAGCCAGATGTGGTTGCTTACTGCAAGGAAGCGCTACTCAAGCCACATAAGCGCCACCAGTAGGCACTAACGATACAAAAAATTAGTTTAGTTTATGATTTTAAAATAAATGTAATTTTATTTTTGATAGCTCAATCTCACTCCATACCCAAAACATTTTAAGCGAGCGTTTGATTGGCGTTCGATTGGCGTTCAAACAGCTGTCCACAAATTCCAGTTCTCTGCCAACAATAACACAAACATAAATGAAATCAGGCGTAAGCCGGAAATATGCTTAAAAGGCAATAAACCCAAATGTAGGCACTCTCTCCTGCTTGATTCGCTTCTCGTAATGGGCCCCAGACATGTTCCAGACAACGTTGTTTGCTTAATGTATGCACAAACAGAACGGGACACGGAACACCGCTGTCTCGGCAAGAGGGTAGCGACCTGGTAGTTAGGTTCACTGAGTTTATTTTATTTTTGTATATACTCTCTTTTCATTAAATATGTGTAAAAAGGGTATATGGAAGTTGCGGAAATTTATGTAACTAGCGCATGTTTATATCTAGAACTGTATACAGTATATATTAATATTTATAATCAGCTTTAACAGATATGTTTACAAATTGAATTGTTCGTCCACAATTTAAGACACAGGCAGTTAATGCATCTTTGTGGCTAGATTTGATAGCAAACTATAAGTTGTAATTAAAATATTGAGATCTGCTAGGATATTTTAAATTCGTCTACATAGCATAAATGTATTTTCTAGTTCCCTTTGTGTTTTTTTTGGCATTTCCGAATTGTTGTACAAAGTTTTATCGATGGCAAACTTTAATGCGGCATTGAAACTAAACTTAACACTGCTTGAGCGCCATTTGCTTTATATGAGCATAATTCGTGCTGATCGGATGCATATACACGGTTGTTCACACAGTCTTTGGTCACGCCGTGCCCATTAAAACAAAAGCAGAATCCTCGGACGAGTTCTCAATTGCTTATGTTCAGTCCGCCTGCCATGTCCATTTAGTGTTAACACCAGCACTTGGGTTCACCCCTGTTGTGTTTCCCGCTGTTTGCTGCTGCAAGCTGCAGTTGCGAATTGCTTTTTATTGCAGGGGTTTGCTGCTCTCTCTCACCCTTGCTTTTGTAAAAGGACCTTTTGCTGGTAACGGGTCGGGTCGGACCACTTGCAGCTGTCAAGCGAAATCGCCTTAAATTATGTGCTCTTAATTGGCAACGATGGCCAACATTTTGTCTGTAGCTAATCGATCCACCTCCATCCTCCCTCCTCCCATTTGAGTTCACAATTGATTTTGTTTTTATTTTTATTTTCGTTTTTAAATTATCAATTAATTCTTAACTGTCCCCAACCATAATAAAGCTGGCACATCCTGGTCAGCGAAGAGTTCGGACTTCGATCAGCGTCTGATTATTGATTTGGGTGTGGTGAAGAATGTTACGCACATTGCGCTGCAAGGACGCCCGCACAGCAATGAATATGTGACTGAGTATACCATTAGCTATGGCATCACAGATCTCGAGTTTGCCGACTATAAAGAGCCCGGTGGCAACATAAAGGTAAGCGCGCAACAACCAACCACTCGCTTCAAATCTCATCCTAATCCAATCAATGTGTACGGGATTTAATGGTGGTGGCTTGCACAGAGACATGAACCCGGATATGCGAGCTAACTAAAACAGCTGCATACAAATCTACAGATTTTCATTAATATTTAACGTTTTATTTGCATTTGTGCCTGTGTTTTTTTTATTTGTATTTGCATTCATTTCTTTGCATGGCTTTAATTTTATGTGGTTTAGTTTATATGTAGTTTTGTGTATTTTTTTTGTTGGTAGTATCACACTTAGATTTCTAATAATGCGCTGACTCACTTAATCTGACATAATCTTAACCCCTGAATTGCACCCGGTGCAGGTAACTCTGCTTGGACGCCCGTCGAGAATACGTATAACCATTTTCTAACACTCGATCTGGGCGGGGCGCGTATGGTGCGCAAGATTGCCACCATGGGACGCATGCACACCGATGAGTTCGTCACGGAGTACATTGTCCAGTACTCGGACGATGGCGAGTATTGGCGCTCGTACGTAAATCCCACAAGCGAGCCGCAGGTAACCAGTGGCTAACACTAGTCTAAGTCTAAATCTAATTTAATATTTAACTTGACTAAACAAAAACAAAATAATATAAATATAGATGGTTCAAGGCTATTTCTATGTTTGATTTTATTATATTAATATCACAACTACATTTCAAAACAGATGTTCAAGGGCAATTCCGATGGCAATTCCATACACTATAATGTCTTTGAGGTGCCCATCATTGCACAGTGGGTGCGCGTTAATCCCACACGCTGGCACGATCGCATCTCCATGCGTGTCGAGCTCTACGGCTGTGAATACAGTGAGTATAATTAATAATTATACCCATTTCATCATTTATTTAAGGTTATTATTGCTTATGTCCTCAGTCTCGGAGAATCTGTACTTCAATGGCACTGGACTGGTGCGCTACGATCTGCGTCGTGAGCCCATTGCCTCTGCCCAGGAGTCAATACGCTTCCGTTTCAAGACCGCCTTCGCAAATGGCGTCATGATGTACTCACGTGGTACTCAAGGCGATTACTATGCCCTGCAGCTGAAGGACAACAAGATGGTGCTGAATCTCGACCTTGGCTCGGGCATTATGACCTCGCTCTCCGTCGGCAGTCTGCTGGATGATAATGTGTGGCACGATGTTGTTATCTCGCGTAATCGGCGGGACATCATCTTCTCCGTGGATCGTGTCATTGTGCGTGGTCGCATTCAGGGCGAGTTTAGTCGCTTGAACCTGAATCGGGAGCTGTATTTAGGTGGTGTTCCCAATGTGCAAGAGGGTCTCATTGTACAACAGAACTTTTCGGGCTGTCTGGAGAACATTTATCTAAACTCTACCAATTTTATAAAGACCATGAAGGATAGCTATGAGTTGGGCGAAGCCTATCTCTACATGAAGGTCAACACCATATATGCCTGCCCCTCGCCTCCTATTTATCCAGTTACGTTCACGACGCGCGGTTCGTTTGTACGATTGAAGGGCTATGAGAACTCGCAACGTTTGAATGTGTCCTTCTATTTCCGCACCTACGAGGAGACTGGCGTCATGCTGCATCACGACTTTTACTCGGGTGGATACATTAAAGTGTTCCTAGAGTTTGGTAAAGTGAAGATCGATCTAAAGGCTAAGGATAAGCCGCGCATAATTCTGGACAACTATGATGAGCAGTTCAACGATGGCAAATGGCATTCGTTTGTGCTTTCCATCGATCGCAATCGTCTCATTCTCAACATTGATCAACGGCCGATGACAACGACCAAGAACCTGCAGATAGCCACAGGACACACTTACTACATAGCTGGTGGCAAGGATAAGAATGGCTTTGTCGGCTGCATGCGACTCATCTCGGTGGATGGTAACTACAAGTTGCCACAGGACTGGGTGCAGGGCGAGGAAGTATGTTGCGGCGACGAGGTTGTTGTCGATGCCTGCCAAATGATTGATCGTTGCAATCCAAATCCCTGCCAGCACAAGGGCGTCTGTCATCAGAACAGCATGGAGTTCTTCTGCGATTGTGGCCACACTGGATATGCTGGCGCTGTATGCCATACCTGTAAGTGACGCAGGCTAAGATTGTATATCTGCTGGATCTCATTCGCCATCTTTCTATGTTTAGCCAACAATCCTCTGTCCTGCCAGGCCTTGAAGAATGTGCAGCATGTACAGCAACGTGTTAACTTGAATATAGATGTGGATGGCAGCGGTCCGCTGGAGCCTTTCCCAGTTACCTGCGAATTTTACTGTAAGTGTTTTTACTTTTTTTTTTATTGATGGCACTAAATCCTATCCAATTTTTTTTTGTATAGCCGATGGTCGAGTTATAACCACACTGAGTCACAGTCAGGAGCACACAACGACGGTGGATGGTTTCCAGGAGCCCGGCTCTTTTGAGCAGAGTATCATGTATGATGCCAATCAGCTGCAAATCGAGGCAATGCTAAATCGCTCACACAGCTGCTGGCAGCATCTGAGCTACTCATGCCGATCGTCGCGTCTCTTCAATTCACCATGTAAATGTCTAAATTTCGTATAACATATTACATTGGAAATTCACATGTCAATTTACTTATAGCTGAAGCTGGCAACTTCCGTCCCTTCTCCTGGTGGATCTCGCGCAACAATCAGCCTATGGATTACTGGGCAGGCGCGTTGCCTGGTTCGCGCAAGTGCGAGTGTGGCATCCTTGGCAAGTGTCACGACCCTACCAAGTGGTGCAACTGTGATTCAAACACCTTAGAGTGGACTGAAGATGGCGGTGATATTCGCGAAAAGGAGCATTTGCCTGTGCGTGCTGTCAAGTTTGGTGACACTGGCACGCCGTTAGATGAGAAGCAGGGGCGTTACACGCTCGGACCGATGCACTGCGAGGGCGACGATCTGTTCAGTAATGTTGTGACGTTCCGCATCGCTGATGCTGCCATTAATTTGCCACCCTTCGATATGGGTCACTCGGGTGATATTTATATGGAGTTCCGCACCACTCAGGAGAACTCAGTGCTGTTCCATGCCACTGGCCCTACAGACTACATTAAATTGAGTCTGATTGGCGGTAATAAGCTGCAGTTCCAGTATCAGGCCGGTAGCGGTCCACTGGGCGTCAATGTGGGCACTAGCTACCATATAAACGACAACAACTGGCACACGGTGAGCGTAGAGCGTAATCGCAAGGAGGCGCGTCTGGTTGTTGATGGCTCCATCAAGGCAGAAGTCCGCGAGCCGCCAGGTCCAGTCCGTGCTCTCCATCTGACATCTGATTTGGTTATTGGGTCAACGACGGAATACCGTGATGGCTTTGTGGGCTGCATCCGTGCTCTATTGCTTAATGGAAAGATGGTGGATCTGAAGGAGCACTCCATGCGTGGCATCTATGGCATTAGTACCGGCTGCGTGGGTCGTTGCGAATCGAATCCTTGTCTGAATAACGGCACCTGCATTGAGCGATACGATGGGTACAGTTGCGATTGCCGCTGGAGCGCCTTTAAGGGACCCATTTGCGCAGATGGTACGCTAAATTAATATTAATATTTAATTTCTTTTACGAATTGTCTAATTTTACTTGCAGAGATTGGCGTCAATTTGCGTTCCAGTTCCATTATACGCTATGAGTTCGAGGGCTCCTTCCGTTCCACCATTGCGGAGAATATTAGAGTGGGTTTTACAACAACAATACCCAAAGGCTTCCTGCTGGGCTTCTCATCGAATCTGACTGGCGAATACCTGACCATACAAATTTCAAATTCAGGTGACTTGACAAACTTTTTGTTGCATAGACTAGGTTTTAATTTGTTCCTTTACAGGTCACTTGCGATGCGTGTTTGACTTTGGCTTTGAGCGACAGGAAATTATATTCCCCAAGAAGCATTTCGGTCTGGGACAGTATCACGATGTGCGCTTTATGCGTAAGAATAGCGGTTCTACGGTGGTGCTGCACGTGGATAACTACGAGCCCGTGGAGTATAACTTTGATATCAAGGCGTCGGCCGATGCGCAATTCAACAATATTCAGTACATGTATATTGGCAAGAACACCTCGATGTCCGACGGTTTTGTTGGTTGTGTTTCACGTGTGCAGTTCGATGATATTTATCCACTCAAGCTAATGTTCCAACAGAATCCACCCAATAATGTCAAATCTCTGGGTTGTAAGTTGTGCAAGGTTGACATATTTAAAAGCTTTGATTACATTTGTCATCTCTCTACTAGCTCAATTGACTGAAGACTTTTGCGGCGTCGAACCTGTAACGCATCCCCCTATTGAAATTGAGACTAGGCCGCCCCCACTGGTGGACGAGGAAAAGCTGCGCAAGGCATACAATGAAGTTAATTCTGTACTGCTGGCATGTAAGTTAAATAGTTAGACACCAACAAAATGGCTTGTAATAAATCACGTCTTCTTTACAGTCCTGCTTGTCATACTCTTCTTGCTGCTTGTATTAATGTTCTTCCTAATTGGCCGCTATTTGCATCGTCACAAGGGCGACTACTTGACGCACGAGGATCATGGTGCCGATGGTGCCGACGATCCGGATGACGCTGTCCTACACTCGACTACCGGTCACCAAGTCCGAAAGCGTACAGAGATTTTCATCTAAACAAACAAGTGCAGCAATGACAAGAAGACATGAAACCTGTTGGAAATTTATCGCCTTAAACACAAAACCAGCAACACGCAACTGAGCGACGACTCAACCACTAAATATATATATATATATAAAAACAAAAACACAAAATCAAACCAACTAGGAAACGAATATGATAAATTATCATTCAGAGAAATTAAGGCATTTTCTACACTGCCAATTAATTTTAGCAAGTTCTTTGCTTTTCATTTGGTTCTATTGGTTGCTGATTCTTACAGTATCGTTTTGTAAACGTTTCGCTATCGTTTGTTTAATGGCACTTTATTTTTAATTTTAATTTTACTTTGTACTTTGAACAACTTAATAGTCATCGAAGACCGTCCATTTTTGTTTAGTTGACTTTTATACACATTTAATTTACCAAAATTAAGTTACCAATTGTACTTTAAGTTGCTGCCCGCTGTGCAGCCCGTCAACCAGCCAATTACATTTATGTATTGTACAAGTATTTATACATACATATACGAATACACAAAAACCCGCGACATTCCATTATATCTACGTTTTTCTTTCTATATAATTATTATGTAAATCATTTCAAATGTCTTCTAGTTTACACAAATCGAATAAAAGAAACAAAAATGCTAAGTTTTAAACATTTAGCAACGAAATAATAAAAGAGAATTGTATTTTTGGAAAATGCAATTACATATTTGAAATATACCTTAGCATATGTATATATGGATAAAACTATATACACTGTGTGTTTACATTGACATAAAGATTTTTCAAATTTCAATAAAAATTAATTATATACAAAAAACATCTTTTATGAACTTACCGGCTCGCAGTGGAAACTATGGAAACTAATTGATTTGCCAGTTTTCAGTCTCTTAAAGTTTATTTAATATAATGTTGTATACTAAAAATATATGTTTGTATGTAAATGTTTTGTGTGAGTGTGTATGTGTGTGTGTGTGTATTTGGGTGTATACATATTTATAGGCTATTCCATTTTCATATTATCTCAATTATTTATAACAATATCGTTAAACGCTATTTTTGATTACTACGGGATTTCAAATTTGTATTTGTTTTATAATTATTTGTATTTGTTCAACTACAATATTGGAATATTTCGGTGTGTATATATAATAATGCTATATGTATTATCCAACAACAGTCTAAATCGCATCTAACGCTAAGATAGAATAACACTGGGTGGGTATATATTAAATACTTGGCAATAAAATGTTTTTTGAGGTTGTCACTAATCGTTCCAGTCGTTAACAGCTAATGCCTTGCTAATTACTCGTTCGTTGTATCTAATCATAATGGGTTAACTTCGATTTGTTACCCAGCCAGCGTTCGTTCAGTTTGATAATTTGTCTAGTTGTGCCTAGTGCATTTGTGTACGGGGTATGTATTTGTATATAGATATGTGTCAACAGAGCATAGGCCAACATTTCTAAAAAATGGAAGTCAACAGTTTGCCATATTGATTATGTTTGGTTGGTTTTTGATAATTTGTATTCGATAAATACACGTGTATAAGCCTCAATATCTTTTAGCCCCCTTCCCATATTCACACCCAAAAAAAAAAAACCGAACTCATTACAAAAAACTATCACAAATCGTAAATGGCAAAACATAAATTGTACGTAACTACAAGCACAAGGGCGTGGCTGCGCCCACACACTTACGGGCTAGTGCAGCATATTGTCCACAGTTCGTTCCGGCAAAGTTCGTCCAGCCGGCTTTTAGTTATGCACATTGTTGTTGGCCAACATGCGGTAACGATTCAGCAGCAAAACGTCTGCATCCTCAGCAGGCTTCACCTTGCCGTGCGCCTCCTCGTAGGCGCCAAACAGGATTCGCTCTCACAAAATCGTGCAGAGCACAAAGAGCATGGATACCAGGCACAGCATGGCCACAATATCTCTATGCAGCTTCCGGTCCCGATAGAAGGGACGCGTAGAAAAGTTCTCACTCCTCGCCCGGCGCAACAGCCAAATGGGTATGACAAAGTGCAACAGATCGGGCAACATAAATCCTATGTCGCGCACTACCTGATGGGCTGCCCCCTCGCCACGCACTACATTCACGAAGAACTGATCGAAACTCCCTGCCAGGATGTGCAGCAGTGCAATGCCCACAATGCAGAACACCTTTTTGGGCTTGACCACATTCGTGGCATTGGCCAAGTGCATTACCAGCACTGTGGAGAACAGCTCTGTTACCTATAATAAAAGTTATAATAAAAGTTACGATTACAATTAATGTTTTCAACTTTAAATGCAGTATTTGCCACGAGGTCACAAATAAAAAGTTTTTTGATAAATCTCTTCAGATTTATTATTAAAAGCATTTTAATGCAATTTATTTTAACATGCATTTTAAGCAAGAGTCGCTTTTTAACTTTGAATGAAAAATTCTTTTTGAGACCGAGCAATATTAAAACTTTATGATTTTTGACAAAGTGTTGACGTTGGAATGTTTTGACCTGTCGTCACAAGATTTTTTGTGAACATAACTTTAACATGAATATTGAAAATCCATTTTTGCAGTTTTGAATCTAGATGTTAATATATTTTGAAAATACGCGTCTTTTCTGATGTAGTAATTTGTTACAAAATTAATGATTGTTTAAAATATGAAGTAATGTTTTTTTTTTGTATTCTTTAACACAGTTTGCAAGAGGACATGGGGGCTCATCAATCATGGGCGTTAATAAAAAAAATAGAAAACTGCAACTGATTGCATTGATTGACGGCCCTAATTAAACCTTAAACAGGGAAGAAGATCTACCTTAAATTATTTTGTTGCATTTCCCTCCCCGGCTTATTGCATTTGTTTCGATTGCATGATTGGCAATGCTCATTAACGTTGGCTAACTGCAAAAGTTGCAATTTTTCCACTCGGTGCTTTAACACTTGAAAACTTTTTAGCTTGGCCATTTAACAAATTTGTACGCGCCCAGCAGCGAGTGATCCCGTACCTGGCTTATCCTTTAAATTCTGGCCAAGTGCCATAACTTTAGAAGTGGGTGCACGTGAAGAACGTGAACGGGTGCAAAGTTGAGGTCAACACGAACACGGAGAGCAAGTTTTGCGCATAGGAATTTTTATCTGAACTTTTGTAATAAATTATGGATATTCATGGGGGAAAGGGCAGTGGTAGGTCACCACTTGCGCAAACATAGTGCAAATAAATATGCACTTGGACATGAGTTTGTGAAGAGGCTTATGAGCTCACCGTGAAGAACAGTTGGTGATTCCATTGATTGTAGTAGTCATCGTTGTAATAGTTGATGTACGCCCACCAAGCATAATAGTGCGAGAAGATGGACAGCATGAAGAGTATCAGCATGGAGTAGCGCACTCGCTGCTGCAGGATTAGTGCGATGAGCCGCTTGATGCACTCGTAAAGTGCAATAACGGCAAAGACCGTCAATATCCACATCTTGAAGCTATTGGGCGTCGCATTGAAGTACATGTGCTTATAGGCGGCCACTCCCGATTCGTAGGGACCCTTGAATACAGTGTCCCAGCAGGAGCACGTGCAGAAGTGCCGGTCCACGTAGCGTGCATAATTCTCCCAGAAGTACCACAGTACAACAATGTGAGCCGGTGGTATCAGTGCCGGCGCCAAAGAGCCACAAGCGGTGGGCAGCCAGGTAACATCAAACATAGCTCTTAATGATGACAATCCCTTAATACTCCTGAATATGTCCGGTTGTGCGGATTAAATGACCGACTGGCTGACCGTTTGACTGCCTGCTAGGTTGGCTTACTTACTTAATTCCAGGCTGTTCCGTTTACTCCATTGTTCAATCCTTAAACTGCAAGCAGACAATGAAAATGTTTTTTTATTTTTGCAGCAGTTCAGTTTCTGACGAATTGCAAACATTTTAAGAATTTGATTTCATGGTACTCTCGCTGAAAAGAATTTATGATATATTTTATATATATGTATCTTTACTAAAAAATGCGAAAATTAATAATCCACATCTTTTCTTTCTGTTATGTACATTTAAATTATGTTGATGCTTGATCTGAAGATATTTAAAATTTGTTAAAACTGCTTAAACTCAATTTTGCTGCTTATATGTTTACATGTTTATATGGCAAATATTTAATCTAGTTATGAAAATAAACACAAACACACAAATATTAACAGTCGGCAAAATTTCGATTGCCGATGGGTGAATATAGGTGTGCAAACATAAATAAACAACGCACTGGGAGAAAGAAGCTGGGAGAGAAGGAGGCGGTGAATTTTGGCACATTGCATTACGAGTTGAAAGTGGAATAGTGAGAGGCAAAGGCACAAATGAAATGAAGCAATTAAAAATTCATAAGTTTGCCAGAACTGGGCAGAGATGGTGCACCATCCACGTATAGGCAACTGTAGCCCAGATTTTAAATGCAACCTTCTGGCATTGCTGCCAAAAAAACAAAATCGAGCGGTCATTAGTGCCGCACAGTGTGCAACTGGGTGTGAGAGAGTAGTGGCATTGTTGGAAGGGTGCTGCGCGAAACAATTTTGTGGCATGAATATGAGGAGAAAAAAAACATAGAGTACATTCTCCCGTTGGCGCGGCCTCTGCCAGTCGGGCATCGGTTTAATTAATGTTGATGGCGTTGCCGCTATATCTGAATCTGTATCGGAATTCGCAGCTGCCAGTGAAAAAGTATTCAGATTTGCTGATTTTTTTCTCATCTCAGTTGTTACACGTCTGTTTAATAACAACAAAAACAAAGGCAACATATACATTGACGTCATAGGTCTTCAATGTTCAAGCTTTTTATATTTAAGTTATCGAATCGGAGATAGCAGACTGCAAACTGCTGCAAATTAATATTCGAAATTTGAGAAGAAAAAGCAGTCAAATCTATTTTAAATTGGTTTCTATGATATTTTTTTGATATCGCATTTTATTTGATTATGAATCGCACCAACAATGTCCTTTTCCAGTTAACATTGTCATTTAAAATTTCTGCATTCCAAATAAGAAATAAATAAACTGAGATTCTGCGAAAACAATATAAGGAAAAGTATTGTTCAGGACTTATGAATGGTATTATTTTAGTAACATCCCACATGAGATTATTTTCCGTCCAGTTCAGAACATGTTTAGTTAAAATAGGCCACAATATTAATTAATAAGGATTTTGTCTTATAAACACTAAAGCGAGCTAAGAGACGATGAGATGTGGTCCCCGAAAGGCTCGTCAGCTAACTTGAGTGGTTTCGCTCGCGCTTGTTTGCCATGCCATCAAATTAAGCCTTGTGCTACTTACAAAATGCACATAAAATCAAATGCCTGGAGACACTAATTCCGACTAGCTTCCCGCCCACTGAAAATCGCGTGCAAAATGTCTGAGTTCCTCATAAACTTCATGCCAACAGCAGTAGCAACAACAATAACAACAACAACAACAGTAATAATTATAGCAGTGACAGTAAAACCGTCAACAGTCATCGCACCTTCACTTGACTTGCATTGAGGCAAAAGCAACACTAACACCAGCAACAACAGCAACGCGTCGTATGTGTAATGCGAGTGTAACACTCGGCAATCCTGGGGTGCTGGTGTCGTTGTTGTTGTTGTTGTTGTCGTTGCCTGTCTGGGGTGTGTCAGTCTTCTTTGGCCATTGAGTTGTGTTCCTTGCATGCTCATTTGTGTCTCCTTCAATTGTCGTTGCCAGCTGTTGACGTTGTTGTTGTTATTTTTGTTGCTGTTGCCGTTTGAAGTGGGGCAGACGCTTTGTTTCAGCGCCGCCGGCTTGTTGCTATTTACAGTCGCTGTTGGAAGCCATAAGAGTGTTTTTGATATACATGCACAGTCATCGTCGCGGAAGGGCGACATTAAAGTGTTTTCGATATGCAAATATTACGCATACGCCGCGTGCGTCTAATAAAAACTGATTTTTAGGGCATGCATTGACTAATAACCTCTGGGCACGACAACCAAACCGTGAATATGCCAAAACAACCCCACAACCAAACATATGCTTAACATTAGGCAGATATATATATGTATATATTTATATATATATATATATATAAATTATGCACGTGTGTTTGTGTAACTGTTTGGTTGACGTTTGCGTTGAGATAAATCGCTACTGGTAATTTATTGCCATTGCCTATAAATGACGTTTGTTTAGTCAATATTTATTTTGGCTTTGAGCACACGATACACACACACACACACACACCCCCACAAACCCATACACAACCATATCATCTACCAGCAATAAGCAATAACAAGAACAAAAACTATAATTGGCCCTATCAGCTCGATGTTGTTGACTGAAAATCGCTTTCAGCTGCTCGGAGCGAGCATTGGCGCTGCACAGGGATGCGCGCAAGTACAATGAACCAGCCGAGGAGTCGTTTGCTGTGTGGAGGAGTCGCAGACAGCGTCGTCGACAGAGCCTGGTAAGTACAGCAAGGAGTAGCAGCAGCAGCTGCTGGCAACAAAATGCGGGTACATACAAGCAGTGAAAAATCGAAAGAGAATTAACTGGCCAAAATACTTAGTTTGTGACTAAGGCATCCACACCCGAAATACACACACACACACACACGGCAATGACACACGCGGGATTAACCAACATATTCCTTGAATGGGATGCTGAGGTACACACAAACACACACACAGCATTTCATAATGACTTACACATTATGCTGTGTAAGGCGCCGGCTGTAACTCAAACATGTGTACCATGGTTTTCTTTTAATATATTATTTATTTTTGGTGTTTTACACAATATTCTTCGAAAAATAAATGAATGTTACGATTTAATGCACTTAAATTTGGTGTTTGAAACAAACAACCGCGGGCGCGTCGTGAAAAAGCCGACTGAAATTTGTATTATGCTGGCTGCGTTGTAATTCTCTGCTTCGATGCTTCGACAGCAACAGCGACTGCGACTGAGACGACGATGGCGACGACGAGGAGACCATCGGCAGAGCTGGCGCCGGCGTCGTTGTCGTTGTCTGGCCAATGATTTCCAACAACAAAATAACGGGGACGCAGCTCTCAGCTGTTGCCATATACTCTCGTGAGCGAAAATACTGGGAATTTTATGAAAGGGAAATGCATGTGGCCAGATTAAGTAAACGCACTGTTGCTGCCGGTCAATAAAAGACGCCGACAGACACATACGGCTTAACCTTGCACCCCAATACATATAGAATATGTATACATATATATATATAAATATAAATATTTATACATATATATATTATATATATGTTTGTCCTTGTGGATTCATTTAACAACTATCATCTTTTATTTGCCTTTGCACCTGTTGCAGCACCCACACAGGAGCTTGACTTGTGTGCTTTGTCTGTCGGTTGGCAGTCCAATTAAAATGAGCCGAAGCCCTTTTAGTGATTTTGGGGAATCCGTAAGCGAATCCTCTTTAGCTGCTAAACCGTAACGTATGGAGACAAATTTATTTATACATTTTTATTCGCTTAGATCTTTAAAAGCATACAAGTACACGTATATGTTAAGTAGTATAAGTACAAATTAGTTCGCATCGAGTTAAATAAAAAACTTAGTTCGTAATTGCTCTCAGGCACAAACCGGTCCAAGAGCATTTTAAACATGCTAATTGGATCGTCTTTTATTTTTTCTTTTTAGCTGCATCTGCTTTGTTTAGCTTTGTTGTTTTTGGGGACAGTTCTAGGAAAAATTCGACGTAGCCATTTCATTCCATTGTTCTCTGTAGTAAATTTACCCACAAGCAAGCTAACAAAAGCAAACACACTTACTGCCATAACAATGGTTTTAATATAAGGATTTTGCATTGTTCTTCGAGATGGGAAGTTAATACTTACGGATGTAAGTTACAAATTAGAAAATTAAATACTTTTTTTCTGTAAGCTCGTCAGTGTCATTAAATTGTTTGTCAAAAATAGCAATATGGAATAATTTAAACTACAATATATGCATCTCCAAATATACATCTTTAAGGGTATTTAGACATCGACTAAACTCTAGTTTGACTTTATTCCTGTAATTGCAGTTTTTCATAGGTCTCTTAGCATGTTTTACTTTTGTTTTGTTAATATTACTGCTTTACATGCACACGAGTTCAAGGGCGTACATAGTTCTTTGTAATGGAGGTCTGAATTATGTTTATCTTTTTTCTTATTTAATACTTAAGCCAAACCACAGGCCATTCGAAATAATATGTTGACGAAAAATTGCCTTTATCAAATTTATTATACAATTTGGATTTTGTCAAAGCGAATATGAGTAGGCGGATGTTATTAAGAATTTGGTATGTTATATTTTTGTTTACGATAAGCACATAAATTACTATAAAACCAACATGACGAAGTTTCTCGAAATTATAAAAGGGGGTGAAACATGTTGGACACTTGCGTACACCCTAACAATAAATTGGTGTATTTTTTTTCTTTGTACTTATACTTAAAACCATAAAACACTTAAAGAGTATAAATTCGTATTATATTCCCGCTAAAAATATAAATTTACATTGCCTTAGTTCAAATGGTAAATCTTTGGGTTGTATATTGTTTTGTTATTGTTTCTGTAGGTACAAGTACTCATTAGGGCTTGGTTAAGGCCATATATTTTAGCCCAAATATTGCTTAATTTGCACATCAATATATAAAAGTCAAAAGCTTACAAGAGAAAGAAATCAAGATCGTAGAATAACAATGCAATAATTATTACAATAAATCAAATGCTTAATCATTGATTTAATGGAAATTCTATTAAATATTTATACATAAGCTTAAGTCTTGGGACGTTTCCAATTTCGAAATTATTTGGCATAATTTGATTATATTTGCATGGAATCAACATGATATTAAGATACAATTTCCTTTTGATACAAATACACATGAAAACATCAAAATAGATATTATGTATCATACTTTCAAGTATCCACAAGATACATTTATTATTGGTATAAATGTTCCAGTAAGCGACATTTAGACTATTTTAGTAGACACTAAATACTTAGAATTATTATAAACACAAGCCAATTATAATAAGATTATACTGAGTATTGCATAAGTATTTACCGTTGATACTAAAATGTATTCTCACTTAACATGTTTCCCTTCACTTCGCTGCTATGCCCATGCAACCATGACAATGCTACTTATTGTGGCTCTTGTTGGTGCATATGGGTAGGTATCATTGTATTTATATATCTATATTGCTCTGCAAGTAATGTAACTGTGCACAGACACGTGGCAAGAACGAAGGCAGATATATATTAAAATGAATACAATGGCCGTGTTCTCATTTTAATTGGGACGCCTTAAAGCAAGCGACTTTTGATGCAATAAGAAAAAAGTGTATTAATTTCGGGTTTAATTAAAAAAATAAATTCAACTGATGTACGACTTTTCTATTCAAACAATTTAAATTCAAAGTTTTTCAATGTATACTTCTGAGTCTCATATAGTTCTACTATATTTAGGTAAATATACATTTTCGTACTAAACATTCATTTAAGTAAATATGAAATGAGCTTAATTAAGTTAAATAATTTGAGTCTATATGTATACACAATCCCTCTTGTACATTTCATATCACGATTTGTTTACTCCCTCTATTGACATCTCTTTTTAATTATCTACCTTCCTTCTGGGCTCAACATGAGTAGTAGTAGTAAAATATTCTATTGCTCTCTCTTCCTCTTAAATAAATTACTCAGATTTATAAATATATAAGAGGACAACCAGTTGATATGCTAAACTGCAAATCTGCTAACTGATTATCTGCTTTAAAACTTACTCTGTTCCATATCAACGGAAATGGAATTATTGATCTCAGCTACAACAATGATCTCCTCGTTCTCATCGGTTTCCTCGGGAACGATCATCAGGTTGTTGTTCATCTTGTAGGACTCTGCGCGGTTATCGCCTTCATTGGTAGATGAGCGCATTCGATGGTTGAAGGAGGAACGCGAACGGGTCATATATGAGGAGCGAGTTGTGGAGACGCGTCTGAGCACACCACGTCCAAAGAAGATCATTCGAACCTCGATTCGAAATCTGGGATGCGTGGCTGCATATAAATACGGATCCACACAGGCGGCCGTCTTGCAGAAAAGTGCGGGTATCATTGAACCCAATGGAGTGATATATTGCTCCAGTCCGAAGACACCCATCATGGCAACAATTGCATAAGGTGACCAGGCAACGAACCACAGCCCAATGATGGCGGCCACTACGAATGTGAGCTTCTGCTCGGTCTTTGCCTTATCCTTGCTGGACTGTATCCGATTGGCCGTGAAAACCACTTTGAGTATATAGAAATAGGAGAAAACAATGCAGGTCAACGGTATGCAGTAGGCGGCCACAAAGAAGAGTGCCATGAATATCCTTGCTGGAGTCTCCTTGTTGAGGTAGTCAAAACTGCAGGTCGTTAGAAAACCCTCCGGCACATAGACAGATAGCCCCACATCCAGCGCAGGTGTCGCAGCGAAAACGAAACTGTAGCACCAGATGAGAAAGATGATGAAATAGGAACGCAGGCGCGAAAAACGACGCAAAGGTTGCAACGGATGTACTACAACATTATACCGATCCAAAGCAATGGCCGTCAGCGTGCCAATAGCACAGGTACCACTTAATCCACCAACAAATCCATAGAGGCGACAGGCTGCGATGGGCAGCTTGTAGGGATTAGTTGTAATTCACAATTTTCATTCACTTACCTATATCGCCCAACGCTGGGCCCTCATTGATGTTGTTGTAAATTGCAATCGGGCATTTGACCAGCATCAGGAAATCACAAATGGCCAGATTCATGACCAGTATATTAGCTGGGGTGCGCAGAGACTTCCGGCTTCCAAACATAAAGATGACGAATGCATTACCAAAACATCCCACCATAGAGATTAGACAGTAGAGTGCAGCCATCACATAGAAGGTGCTCGTATTAGGTGGTTCAAACTGTAGCCAAAATGGATTCACCTTGGCTATGTAGGTCAGGTCGAATTTATCGCGATAGTGCATATAGCCAGGATATGAGCTACATCGAAATAAACAACGAACAAATATAAACTGGGTTAAATGTGCTCAGCATTTATTTAAAGAGAAACTTAGCGAGATTTAACGATGTGTTTTATATCAATCAGACTGTCTGTTAATATCTCTGTCTATCAAAGACATGAGCTTGTCAAGGATAGACAGATATACAAAAACATTAGTCTCAATATCTGAGATATTCCTGTCTGTCTGTTTGTGATTTGTACATTTATTTTCACACTTGGGGGTAATCACGAAAACCATTGAAATTGGCAACAAATTTTTCATATTTTTTTTTTTGATGAGCAGCGAAATTCAGTATGGAAATTTCTACATGAGGCAACTGTCAAACTTTGTGGGCACGGATGGGGTAACGAAGTCAGCAAGTCTTACCTCAGATCTGTGTCGCTGTCATTCATTTGTGGATGTGTGTCATTAACTTCGATAACATTCGCTGCCGTTGTGGCAGATGCAACAACAGTTGCCGTTGTTGCTGCTATAAAAGTTGTTGTGGCCGCTGCAGCAGCGAAAGTTGCATTTTGTGCCAGGACTTCGGAGAGGATCCTGGTTACCCACTGAGTGTTATCGTCCGCTGTCAGCGTTGGTAATTTCGACATGATGGTCTCGATGTTGTGCTTTTTCGCCTCTTTGTTTACTGCTGCTGTTGCAATTGTTATTGTTTTCCCTTTAGGGCAAACTACGGGCGCTTCTACGGGTTACTGAATATTTCATGTGATACGCTGCGAATGCCTGATGTGTGTCCTTGACTTGAGGCTCATTTGTCTCTTGCTATCCGCTTATTTACTTGCAATTATCTCAATTACCGGAATCGGCAATGCTGCCCAGTGGCCGGGCATCCACATGACTTCATTTGTGCTGCTCATCATCCCACGCACGGCGTCAATGAAATGATTTCAATTAATTGCAATGGGACAGCTATACTAAAAGTATACAGATAACGAGTCTTCTCTGATTTAATTGTTAGTGTTTCGTATTCGCTACTAAAAAGCCACTTAAAACCAAAGGGTTTTATATTTAAGCCGATCTTAAGCAGCAAACCGATTTCGAATAATAGTCAACCACTTTGTATTTGCCAACAGCGTTCATTAACTTTGTCGTCTCAAAAGCTATTTTAAATCTCTTAGTTTCATATGTAAACTTTAACAAGGATTTGTTATGCAACCAACTTAATAAGATTTGCAAACTGCAAACAAAGGTTCAAACTTTTTCTTTTTTATACTTTGATACCGAATATATTATATATAATATATTGGTTAAGTGCAATAGAGATATAAACTGGTCTGTGCCTAGTTACATAAGTGGAGCGCTACGTTCACTAGGGTGCTTACGAAAAACGATAAAAATCGATATTCGATTAATAGGAATCTTCTCTATAATTTTTTTTTCAACTTCGCTTCCTGCTGCACCTAAATTCCAAAAGCCAATATCTTGCGTAATTTTTACATACAGAAATCTGAAAGCACACCCACCATTTTTTTTCATACCTGTATAACGTAAAATATTAAAGTATTCCTCAGTCGGTTACGCTTGCAATGTTCTCTCTTGTATGTTTATAATAACTTGCTCATATTATTGATATTGATATTGATAATATGATCAGTAATGTTTGGTAAAACCAGCATTAGTATAATGAGAGTGAAAAATTGAATTTAAATTAACTTTTCCCATTCCATGATTAAAATAAATATACCGATATAAATTGCAAATTATCGCAGCTTTCACAATAAGTCAGTTCGCATTAAGTTCGACGAAATCTATGAAGTGCACTTATAATGAAAATGTCAGAAACAGAAATATATGAATATATGCTTCACATAGAAAATTGCAGAGGCGCTCGAATTTATACATAAATCAAAATCAACTATAAATATGTTATTTATTATCATGATTGTTGCTCAAATCGTGTGAGCATCTTGTTGGGATTAGGCATCATTATCACCCCATTTTGCCTCGGAACACCCTTATGTAAATTTCAACATTTGCAGAACACATGGAAGTCTGGCTGTTGTTGGTGTGCTAATTTGTGCATAATAGATTCGAGTAAAACACTTAAGCATCACTCGTGTGAAAATCAAAATCAATTAACGGCTTTGTGTGACCTTGAAACTGGCTTATTCAATATCAGTTTCCATCCAATTGGCAGCAGCTGCTCGGGCACGTGTAATAAAACAAGGGGAACTGCTAGGCTTAAGTAAATCTCTAGCAAGCATTTATTTTAATCAAATTAATTGCATCTTAAATAATTTGATGCCAAATAGCATCCGTTGCTCAAGGGCTACACAATGCAAATATTTAGAAATCCACAAACGGCAACTTAAACAACAAAGCAGCTCTTCAAAGCAGGACAACTTCTGAGAATGTAGGAACCCGCCGGAACCAACGCAGCTGCAGCACTCGCGAAAACTTTCCAGAGCAACAACTTTGGGGCCAGATCAACAATTGCAGCAACAACAAGCACAAGTTGCCGGGGGCCATTTTACAGACGCGACATTTTAATTTGTTGTTTTATTTAAATCTCTCCGTTGGGACTTTGGCTGTTGGCCGCCTTTGTTGCGGTCTGTAATGACTCGACTCGACTGGTAATGGTAGCTTTTAACGGCACATAAGTGGCACTAATTGGCCAATAGCAATTTGGATCTCAATGGCCAAACAACATAAAAGCAGAATCTACAGAATAGATCTATTTTCATTTTTGATTGGTTTTTGGTTTTTGGTCCGTCAGCAATGTAATATTCATTTACCGCCTGTGCAAATGCATTTGGACGCTTTGTGCCCACTGAAAAGCGCTGTAAGCAAATACTCTCTTTGTCAATGCAATTGGCCAATTATAAATTGATTGGCCGTGATGTCACAAATGTCAAATAAGTTTGTCCTACTGAGACCAGAATTGCGGAATAAAAGTCGTAATTGGCACGATTTATGCTCTCTGAACATTTTGCCTTAAGTATTGAATAATTTGAAAAATAAATAAATGTTAATTTCCAATTTCGAATTGTAATTATTAAGTTGTAACAAAGTTAAAAGCCTTAAGTATAATTTTAAAGTCGCATTTCCAAGGATTTTTTTTTTGTATATAATTGCAATATATGCAAACTTTAAACAAAAAAAAAACACAATGTGCCATCAATTTGAAATGAGTTCATTAAACAAGTCTTTAAGTAATGACTTTTGATGCGAAAAAAGGGTAATTTTTGCATTTGTTTACCATCTGCTCTATCATTGATACCCATCAATATTGTCCATCGCAATTGTTAGCTACAACAATTGTTTTCTCGTTAGATGAGAAAGCCTCAGCAAGCTGGTGTCTTTGAGCGTGACTGTTACATTTTACATAATGCATTTTTTAGTGACAATATTGTTCGTGTACTATGTAAATATATTTTCGATTGGATTTCTTTGTCCATCCTATTAGCACCATTCGAGTCCAATTCGTGTTGAAGCTATTGTTACTGCTATTTGGCCCATTTGCTTCTCACCCAATTATCCGATATTCCATTAAGTTTGAATTCGCATTCAGCTGATGAAGGGGACTCGCTAGCTTGAAATCCGTTTTATTATTTTATGATCTTCAGAAGCAACAGACAAACAAGGACAGACATTAGTTAAGATATACTAAATTATGCGCATCATCTTGCATTTAAATAGACTTCAATTATTCAAAACATTCTGTTCACGGATTGTCCTAACCAATAAGACCCGAGTAATGCAGCTGAAAGCTACATTCACAATTAAATTACACAGAAGGAAATGGTTTATTTGTCTGCACGGACCACTGACTACGGCTCGAGGGAGGGAGGAGAGCGCTGGACTTGTGTCAAATGCGTTTTCCTGCTTGCCGCAACAGTTAAGCGCAGCTCCAACAAAACTGGAACGGAAATTGCAGAACTTGTGCCTAAAAGCATGCAACAATTATAATTGTTGTCGCTTTAAGAAGCGCATCCATTATATTTGGCACTAGACATGTTTTTATAACGCATTTTTAATTGTTGCCCAGTAATTGCAATGCCAAAATACGAGTAGGTATTTAATTTATCGTAAAAAATGATTATCATAACAACTGACTGTTAGATAAGAACAAATGTTATTTATTTGGTCTGTTTAACATGACTAACATAAAAATATGTTTTGCCTGTTTTTCACAAATATCATCTGCATTGTGTGAATCTTTTTGACTACATTAACAGTCATTCTGTCTTCTTTCTTGGTAGTACTTGTTTTATATGACACAATAATAATTCTTTTATATTAACTCGGGGCACAGTTTGCACAGAAGAAACAAACAAATTCATATAATTATGCTTGAAGTAAATAAATTTATCAACCACAGGACTTGCAAGTGACAGCTGTCACTTAAAGTAAGCTGTGTAAACTGTTTTATAACTTGATAAAGGTTAAATAATTCCATTTTTTGTATGGAAGGTATTTTCAAATTCATTGTCAAAAAATTATTTTCCAGGTACGTGACAAAAAAAAGATTATAGCAGTGTGAATAGTTGGACGTTTGCGGTGTGTTTATTCGTGTGCGAAGAGATTTGTGACGAGCTGAGGTATATTCCAAAGGATTGTCACAAGTAATACGTTGCCACATTTTCTCTGTATCGTTGCCACAGACAACACAGCCTTGACAGCTTACTAGATGCTTATATTGATTTATATTTTTGCGCCTAGCTTTCATTACACTACTTTTCACTTATGTGCCGCAATTTTGTGCAGTCATCAGCCATCAAGGAATATGTACTGGCCCCGATGAGCCCCCGATGAGATAAATGAAATATTTTTACAGTACACTTGAATGTGTAGCCCAAGGCTGACTGACATTTAGAAAATTTGTATGCCGCCATCAACAGGCACTTGACGGGTTAAATGCAGCAAATTGAGCTATATCTGCAGGCGAGCCTTTTAATTTACTAAGCGACTTTAAAGTAGCTTGTCTGGGGATTTAATACATAAAGGTGAGATACATGTGATAAAACCCCAGTGCAGTTGTCGCATCAAGTGTCATCTTGTTCTGCATACGCTGCTGAAGTGTACCCAGAAAAGAGGATTCCTTACTGCTAGTGTGCCAGTGGCTGAAGGTCAAATGCTTAAGAGTCTCAACTCATGTCCTGTCACCACACTGTTCACAGAGCTGTCTGGGTGGGTCACCTTACGCGGTTTCTATGGTAGGCGAAGCGAGGACTTGTTTTCGAGAGCATGAAAATATGTAACAAAGCTAGCCATCCACTCAAGTGTCTCAACTAATAAAACGCAAAATGCTGCCAAGTTTCTTTTAGATAATTCCCAACATGATTGCTTTACCGCACAACTGATGCGGGTCAGCTCAACTTTTTTCATGCGTAAATATCAAAGTTTCACTATAAATATATAAATGTATTTTTTTCATATCTTTCGAATTTACGGAAAATCATTTATTGACAAAGAATGTGGGCCAATCAGGAAACAGAAATGGTTACAATTTATATATACACAAATAAAATTAAGTCCTTTTCAGCAAGACTAATATGTTGGTGGTGTGGTCAACTACTTTAAGTGACAAAAATAAATTTGACATACTCAAAAATCAATAGTACATTTATAAATATTTATTTACAATATATATTTATAACCGCAAATTGGAATTCATTTATTTTGCTGCTTATATAATTTACTGCACAATTCTCTTGGGAATTCATAAATTTGTATCCATATTAGGTTTCAAATAAATATTTATTTTTAAAAACTGAAAATAATTTTAATAAAACTCTTAGTACGAAAAAAAAAGTTTGTCAAGCTCTCATTTATCAAAGTTCTACATAAATTGTATAAATTAATATTACATTCAAACTTTATGAAATACAATATCTTTTCTAGCGACCCAAATTAAAAGAAAACCATTAAAAATAAATCTGGAAGGGTTCAATTATTAAAAAAAAAATCAATTGTATCACATAAAGTTTTCCCTGCTTATCCAGTTTAAATTTTGTTCTAGATATTCTTTTGCTTTTCTCTGATGTTTTTCAGTTTTAGATGCTCAAAAGTTTCTCAACTTATTTTGTAAAATGGCGACAGTTTGTCGACAGACTTTTAACACATTACTTTGCACTTTAGTTGCACTTTATCAATTTCTTTTCTATTTATTTGAAATTTTTGCTCTACGCGGCGTATACACAATATTAAATTGAAAAACACATGCAGTAAAAGATTCTCGTTTGAAATAACGTTTACTGTGAATTGGTTTTGTTCTCGACCCGATGTGGCGCCCAAAACACGTATATTACTGGTGGCAACTGACACTTGGCACTGACTGACTGAATGCTCGCCTGCGACTGAGCCACAGGACGCAGATGCCAGCATTTTTATCAATGAAAATTGTTGCGCGGCAGAGCCAGCATCCTTGCAGCTACTGTAAGAGAGAGAGAAAGAGAAAGTAACTGCGACTTTCTCTGCTCTCCGGCATCTGCTTTTCAATAGCAGTCGTTGGTCCTGTTAACTGTTGTTACTGTTGGTATTTTTCTTCGTTCTAGGATCACAGCGGAAGTTGATATATTGTCAGACGTCCTATCAAACGCAACCACTGAAATCATTATGTGGAAAAACGATGTGCATTTACGAAAGTAAATGTGGAATATACCCTAGACAGTTGTTTAATATTTAAAATGTAGTCTTTAGAATATACTCAATAAAACATTCCATTTGAATTTTCATTTATACAAAAAAAAAACGAAAATATAATAGTCGAAGTTGTTTCGAATATTGAATTAGCTAGTCAGCTAGGTCGAAAAAGTCATTAAGTAAGCTTAAAAATGTCATCTTTCTAGACACTAAATTCCTTAAAATTGTGTTTTAAAATTAATAGAAATTGATTAACAAAATGCTGTAACATTTACTTACATACCTATGGAGAAATCCCTCATTTATTTTAATGTCTGAAGATGTTTCCGAATTTTCTTGTGATGTACCTGAACTTGAGTAATTCATAAACGACTCTTCGAGGTGGCACCCTCCAGGATCGCTGGTAGCATGCCTGGTTTGCCTGGTTACATATATTTTTTACTTTGAAGCAGCATCGCTGCAATTGACATTTTAATATTTGGCTTTATAACACCTATTTGGCACGCGCACATTTTACGCATATATTTATTTGTGTACACTTTGAATTATTTATTTCCTGACCTTAAACATTGCGTCTATCAGCGGAAAGTTCTAAAGTTATTCTAGTTTTTGCTTCCATATCGTCTTAAATTGAGCAAAGCTTGCCGCAATAAATGGCTGCTGCACCTCAATTAAAAACAAATATAAATGCCAAGGCGAATGATCGACTCAAGGTTACCCAGTAACCGGTTTTTAGTGATATTTTATTAAATGCTGTTGAAAATATCAGCATTAGTTCCGGTTTTAAATTTTATTTAAATTGTGATGATTAAATAAATAGTTTAATATTTAATTAGTAATTTCTTGCCGACTAATTTATGTGTATTTTTTTCCAAAGTATAAACTTGCCTATTATCACTATTAAATAATTTATTTGAATAGTACAAATGCAGGGCTCACACAGACAGACACACACACGTTGTAAATCCCAACTGTTGTTTTGATGACTATTGTTGTTGATTGTATAAAAATTAACATTTTGAAGCTCTTGTCAAACCAAATGTTTACCACTGATTTTATACTTGTTGACAAGTTAAATCTTTTGCATTTGGTGTCTTCTGGGTGTTTAATTTGTGATGATAAGGCGGCTATGCTGATGTCAATTTAATTTCTTATTTAAAGAATTTACTAATGCGTTACTAGTGTGCAATTATTTCTGTGTGCTCTAACGTTTCATTCAAAGCAGTGAGGGAAGCACTTACTATTCCATGTTGCCATTACCATTAACCGCACAAAGTAATTGGTGCTCGAGCAACACGAAAATTGAGAACGAGCTTTCTGCCGGTACGGTCCACAATGAGACATATAAGTCTAAGTGCTTTTCTGGTAAAGAAATTCGCTAAAAAAAAATAATAATAAAAAATACTTGGTTTTAAGGGGTTCGACAGACACCAAATACGTAGACAGTAATGCGACTGTTTTGGAAGTTAGCATATACGTAAGTCGCTGTGTAAATAAAAGTCTATCAAAATTGAAAATTTTCCATAGCCAAATTGTCTTTAGATTATGGTGACTCAGTGAATCACTGGCTTAAATGACGTCAATTTGCGGACATGATTTATTAATTTTGAGACTCCTAATAAATTCAAACAATTCAAAAGAATTTGTTATTTTATCTGTTGATTCTGATTTCCAATCCAATTAGTTTTTATAACTTGTTCTCTAAAATGCAGCTGATTCGTTGTTACCGAATGAAGGAGCAGCAATTTTCCAAGTATTTAATGAAAATGCATATTGATTGGTGTAGTGATAAACACCAAAGTCACATGACGTGTTCACTTTTAACACATAAAGCAAAATATAGAATAATAGAAAAAAAAATGTTAAACAGTAGAACAATAAAAATTCGATGCACTTAATTACCCGACTAAGTATAAAAAACAATTTCTTAATTGCAATGCAATTTGCTGCAGTGTTGTAAACGATAAATGGGTAACATATAATCAACGTAAATATCTCAGTAATACTGATGGATAGCTGAGATAAGCATACACATTTTCATTAGATTTATCAGTCCGCAGAGGTAAAGTGCATGTGGAAGTGCCATAATTAACACTGAACACTGAATTGTTGAAACATTTGTTCTCAATGCTGATTAACTATGTAAAAGTCAGCTTATCAACTGCGATTTTCGACACGCACGCAACAAGCCAATTAAAAAACTGTCAATGCTTAAGTAAATAGTTTTCATAGAGATGCGCAATTTGTCACTTAAAGTGATTTTCCACAGTTATTTTGTATGCCACTTGATGAATTTTACTTTCAGCTTACAGCTAGAAAAGGTAAACATCGCAGAGAAAATTAACTGCTTGACACAGCTCTGGTAATATTTTGTTAATTTGCGTACATATGGGCATGTGACAAATAACTTCTGGCACCTGACAGACCATTCAAAAGTTTGTCTGAATTTAGTGCGCGTTGTCATCGGGAACAAAGGCCAATGTTGCTTGCGTTGGCCAGGGGCCAGTTTCGGAGTCGGGTGCGGTCTGGCTAAAACCTCAATAGAAATAACAACAACCACAACCACAACAACAACAGCCATCGGCTGCCTTTGTCAAGTTGATATAAGTTTCTATAGCATTCGAGCCCTGACCGCAGTTGTGCGACCGCATTTGGCGGGTGTGCACACATAGACAGCCCAACAGTCAGACAGGCCGATAGGCACACATACTGATATATAGTTAAAGTGAAAGAAGTCTGACTTAAGGGCTTAAGTTCTTAGTTGTTACGCAAAAAGTTTCAGTGCACAAAAATCAAGTGATATGTGGAAGCTCCAATTTGTGGCTGGTGTGATTTTTGCTTGCGGTGAGCAATAATTAATACGAAATATTTGTGAATAATTAACCTGAAAGTGAGAAAATGGATTAACAATGACAAACCAACTATTTAGTTGCTAGTTACTAATTAGTCATTTTTGTAAAGTGTATTAGTGATCTACTGACTATCTGTATCTCAAGCTTCATATTTTGAATTAAATTACATTTGTGCTTATTTATTACATTTTATACAAATAAATAACTATTAAAGAATCTACCAAAATAATGTTGGTAATCAGGCAAAATGCGTATCCCATTAATTTAAAAGGAGTTGGCCATAGGATTTAATCACCAATTTGAATTAGGGTGTTGAAATACCTACTTTGAATGTACCTCTATATCCTAATTTGTGTGTGAACATTGAGTTACTGAAACTATGCCATAAAAAGTAGTCAGTAGCCCTTTATTAAAAATAATTGAGTATCTATTAGCTTTATAATAGAAAAGTAACACAGGCAAAACGATTTGCTACTTATCCAATTTTGCTGAAAAAAAAAAACAATGCATAAATGAAAAATTACCCAAATTCACATGAAATTACGTAATTTGTGTGTTTAGATAACTCTAAATTTTGTTTAACTAATTTTTTATTTGCGAAAACTATACGTGATAATAATATTCAATTTACGTTTACGCCAGTACTAAATTACTTCATTTCGTTAACTGTAATAAAATAAATAATTTTTGGCCGAAGATAATTGTGAAAATTTGTGTACATCGCATTAGGGTAAAATCCGTTTAACGCTTGACAAAACAATTAAAGTAACTGTGCTTTTAGCTATTTTTAAGCTGTTCCGGGAAATGCATTTTGCTATGAAAGTAGTCGTAGTAGTCGTAAAGCTTACTATCTTATAATTGATGCCTAATCATTGCTAATTGAAAAACAATTACGAATGAAACAAGATATATGGAAGAGGGCTGCGTTTGGTTAGCCTCTGGCCATTATTAAGGCCAATTATTCAGCAGCAGGCAGCACGATTAAGATTTATTGTTTGTTATGATTAGCATTTCATTGAAACAGAAATTAGAGAATTCAGCAATACAAATATTTTCTATATATATGATATAGTTACGATATAATAGGCACACACTCACATAACTAATAAGAAACTAATTTTGTCTGCGTGTGATAATTTGAGCAAATAAAAGTGATTTGAAAATTAATAAAATACACAGCGGCAAACTTAATTTATTTGCTGTATAGATTGAGGCCAGAAACCAGTTATTTTTAGCTATAGCTGCCAAAAATAGTTGTCAAATTAATTGTAAAGTCTCGATGTCAACCCCAGTCGCTATTTATTTATCAACGCTTGCCCTATCAATTAGCAAGTCTGAGATTGACCGTCATCAGACTGATGATTGTTCCCATTGTTGCAGTTGCCGTTGTCTCCGCTCAAGATTTTGGATATGGTGGGCCGCATGGACCGGATCATTGGCGTGACGATTACAAGTACTGCAGCGGAAAGCACCAGAGTCCGATTAACATTGATGTGTTAAATGTGACAAAGAAACGTTATCCCGTTCTGGAATATCTCAATTTTGGTGTAATACCCAAAGACGTGCACCTCACCAACAATGGCCACACTGTGTTGGTCACCATGGACTTTGAGAAGGGCAAGGAGCCACGTATTAGGGGTGGGCCACTTGAACGCAAGACCTACTACCAGTTTGAGCAGTTCCATTTCCATTGGGGCGAGAATGACACCATTGGCAGTGAGGATCTGATTAACAATCAGGCCTTTCCCGCTGAGCTGCATTGCGTTTATCGCAGTCTGGATTATCCAGACTTTGCAAGTGCCTTGGGCAAGGATCATGGTGTTGCTGTCCTGGCCTATTTCTTCAAGGTAACAAAACAAATCTTAATTTACATGGCCACAAACTAAATGTGAATGTTATGCAGATTGACAAGACGTACAATCATGATTATGGAGAGTTTTTGGAGCATCTACCGTTAATAAACAGCAAAGGGAAATCCACATTCTTGGTGCAGCGACTTTCCCTAATGAAGTTTCTTGGAATGGACCCGATTAACTATTTCACCTACATAGGTTCATTGACAACGCCGCCATGCGCTGAGGAAGTAGTCTGGGTTGATTATTCTGAGCCTATAACCATATCGAAGCAGCAGGTAAGCCCTTATCAATATGGGATGGAATAACGCATTCTTTTATTAATAATTTGATCGTTTGGTTTACAGCTGAGCCTCTTTCGCGAATTGACCAGACACGATGAACACTTGAAGAACAATTTCCGTCCAACACAACCGCTTAATAATCGCATTGTTTACCAGAACGATCCTCCCCTCTTACTCGACATTGCCAAACAGGGTTGGGGTTCGATTCCCTTCGTGAATGCCGCAAATGCAGCGGACAGCATTGTTGGCTGCGCAGTGGCAGTTCGAATGGGGTTCGTGTTCGGATTCAGCTTGCTGTCGATGCTGCTGCTGAAGGGCTACGATTTAGTGGCTTTTAATTAGAGAGCCGCGTGCTGCAAGGCCCTGACCCAGACCACAACACGAATATTTGTGTGTGTGTGTGTGTTTTGTTGCGGGGGCGTATTTTTGAAAAACATTGCTCACACGTTGAACATTTTAATAAAGCCCCGTAATTTACGTACCTGCATCGCACACTGGCTTTGTTTGCTCGTTTGCCGCATGGTTTGAGGACGTGTGCTGGTAGTTGAGATTTGGCAGCAGGGCTTTAGGACTTGACCCAATATGGTATGCATAAAGCAGACACACACTTATTAAATAGTAAATTAAGTACGTCAACAAAGTGTATGTATTAAATACTTACAAAATTAAGAGTCAACGTGGCAAGCTACTCATAATTTATGCAGCACATGGCACAGTTTCTACCCATTTTATTTAATATTTATGCACTTACTTTTTAGCATAGGTAAAATTGTTGCTATTTATGGTAGTCACTCAATTTTATGCTACTGCACCTTGTGATTTACGCTTAAAATAAGATCTTTGTATTGTTATCAATAAATATACATATTTAAACCAGTCAACATATATCTCTATTATTTATGGTATTCGGGAATTTAATTAGATATTTGCTCAGATAAGATTTATTGTATTTCTGTAACACACTGTTGCATAACTCGCATACTCGCTGCATGGGGAAATCTAAATTTTGCTCGTATAAATTGCATTATTGATTATGAAAAACGATGATTGATGATGCAGGACAGAAGTTTAGATGCGACTTAAAGTAGCTCAACAAACAGAATTTCACTTAGCAGTATATGTCTCATTTAATATGAAGACAAGTGCTTGAGAATTAGTGAATTAGTACCAGGTTGACTTCTACTTCATTTATCATCTTCACGCGCTTGGAAAAAATGCAATGCAGCAGAATATAATTAATAATGAATCAAAAAGATATTTTATTTGTGTTGCTCTTTAATCAAATAAACGTTGCTTGGATTTGTAACTAATGTAACTAATTTTATTTTGCTTTACTTAGTTTTTACAGGTTTTTAATAATTTATTTGTATTATCATTATCATCGAATTTTGTATATGCTTGTGTGTGAAATATATATATATTTATTATATATATATAGCATATGCATTTATAGCTGCATGTGTTTTTCATTTTGTATATGTATATATAAATATGTATGCCTGGATTTTCACTTTACAATCTTAAACGATAACTGTGCCAAATGATGTGGCTCATTTTTGTTATTTGTTTTGTTTTGTGTGCTTGGTTTTCAGCTTTTGTTTTTATTTTTATATATGCTCGCAAAATTCTACATTTAACGCTGTATATGTATATATTTATATATATAAGTTTATGTATAAGTTCAATATACTATAATTAAATGTGTATATTCGAAATGTGAAATAAAAAATTGTATTTAAAAATATTTAATTTTTTTTATAGTATAATGCACACATTAATGTTAGTGTTTGTATGTATGTATCTGTGTGGTCTGCATTTTTTGTTGGTCTTAATTTAATATAAATCTTTTGTTTTTTTATTATTGAAATATAGATTTATTTATTTGTTATAATGCATGTTTCTCGTGTAATTAATATATATTTATATATATATTATGTATAAATTACTAATTATATAAATTAAGCACTCGAAATATTGCAGCTGCTACAAATGCACGAGCCGCTCTATAAATATATATATAGTACACGGATTGCAATTGGGGGGCTTCTAACATTGTTGCTTTTCTTGAAAACCCCATTGATAATTCACATACATTAATTTATTACCTATTTTCTAAGTGGTTTTGTTTTGTTAAGCACTTTTTACAAACACGTTTTTGTTGCTTTTCTCATTTTGTTTTTCTTTTTTGATAATATAATACTCTAGTTTATAGAAAAAATAATAAATTAATGAGTAGTAAGTAAGCAAAGCTAGCCAACACAAGAAAACGAGAGACTAAAATCAAATTAAGCAGTAAGCGTACTATCATTAAAAAATACAGAGTTCAATTGTGGCTGGAAGTACATTAACTTTTAAATGACGTTTACACATTTATCCTTGGCATATGCGATGTCAAAATAGTTGCAGGAAGCGACAGTTTAGATATCGAAGAAGCCCTTTTTCTTTGTACAATACATTCAATATACTGGCATTGGTTGGTCTGCAAGAAGCACATGTTTCCATCTTCCAAGTGTTTGGAAGTGTTAGCATATAACTCTACCTAGGTCAATGTCAAATACATATTCTATACTAAAGATGCTGGTTTGATTTTATTCATTTTTTGTTTGCTTTTTGTGTTTGTTTTGGTTTTGCTCCGTTGTTTTATCTAATTGCAAGTGTCTAGTTAAATTAATTTGAATAGGGCTTAGTTAGTATTTAGTCATAGGTGTTATCAAAGTGGGGCTACAATCAGAAATGTTTTACACATTATGCGGTAATGAAAACCTTAAAAATTTGTGTTCTAAGTTTGTTTTGTTGTTGTTGTTTGTTTGTTCCATTTGCCTTAATCAATTCTCGTAAGCTTAAACGATAATTAACACGCTTCCCATTTTGTTTAGAATTTTAACACTATACACTATAAAAACGATACTTAAAATATTGCGACCATCATGTTTTCTTTGCTTGTTACGACTGTTGCGTTTCTTCTGATTCTGTATGCGATTCCTTGTCCATATTTGGATATCAGCTGCACAGTTTTGATAACCAGAGACGGCTCTCACTTAACGTAGCTGATTTCTGTGAACAACAAATGACAAATGAGTATGCAGATATTTAAGGATTGTAGACAAAATTTGTGTGTTTAGTGCAGAGTATGTGGATGAGAAACAAAAGTGTACTAACTTTTTACATAAAAACTGGACAAAGCCTTGCACAACTTAAAGTTGCTAGTTATATAGCCTGGATACACGATATACATATTGGACCGTTGACGTTGTTGTTCTTGTTGTTGTTGTTTTGTGTGTGTGTGTGTGTATGTGCTATTGTTGTTTGTAAGTTTATATATATATATATATATATATATATATATATATTTAAATGGATATTGTTTTTCTTTTTATTGATGTTGTTGTTTATTTGTAGTTGTTGAAAAGCAAATTTGAAACGTTTGAACACAAAAATCACACAAAGTATTTTTCTCATGGCCAACAGGTACGTCGTTGGCCGAGAGTATTTTCTTTGTTCAGTTGCTTGGGATTCTACAATTATTGCTGCCTGCCTGTCTTAAGCACTCGCTAGTCCATTTATCTGGGCCGTTGTCTGTTTTGGGGAAGAGAGAGTGGGCGTGATACAGATGCAAAATACAACAAGAAATGATAACAACAAACATTAACAAAAGTCACAAAAAGTCTAAATACAGATGAGCGACAAATGAGCCAGATTGATGACTGTTTTTTGATGACTGTTGTTGTTTTTTGTTGACTTACCTGAAGTATTGATCGTGCAGCGATTGACGTTGAAATTCGGCGGCCTGTAAATACTGTATATATGTAATTAATCAGTTAAGATATTTGCTAGGGGATTTGGGAAACCTGTAGTTGATCCGCATACGACATGCGCAGCAAAACGTCCGAGTGCGGCTCCCTAGGTATAAGCATATTTGGGCGCGGATATTGACCAACATTCGCTACATTCAGATTGGCAAAAATTAGAGGGAGAGAGAATTGGAGAGATAGAGAGAGAGAGAGAGTGTGCAAGAGATATGCATATCAGTGTTATTTGCTGTTGTCTCAGCACAATGGGTATACAAACTCACGTGGCAGTTGGAAACCGGCCTCCGGTGGTTGCGGCTGTGGATGCAAAGGCAAATGTAAATGAGTATGAGAGTGTGCATGATATTCTCTCGTCAATCGTATCTGAAAATTATTGAATATCGTTGATAGTTTCAAAAGAGCCAGTGCTGCCTGAGGATTATGGAGCCTGCTTGCTTGCGCAAAGCGACACATTTGGTAAGTGGTTTTTGGTGGTAGGAGAAATGCATTGGTTGAGTTGAATTAATGGATAATGCGTGTTAGAAATGGCAAACGAACGAACGAGCACCGACAGAAGAATGGCTTAGAAATTATGGGGGGTTAGACAACCCGTCTCCCCAGTATTGATTGGGAATACGAGGCATTTTACAAATACAGTAGCAGGATTGTTGTTAGCACACGTGCTTGGACATAGACAAATGATATACTTTGGAATTTACAGCTTTC